>JANJYP010035221.1:0-13649 GCA_024605115.1 Rastrelliger brachysoma
AAAGTGATAGTGAGGGGCGGAGTGTGTTTGGGAGTGTGTTTAGTTTATTGTAGCCCCCCCTCTGTGAGTACCAGCTTACTGACTCAGCACAACAGTAAGCATTTGTGTTTGTGTGTGTGTGTATATCATATATATTCCACCTGTCCAGTTGATTTTCTCCCTTAGGATTAATAGATCACTCTTTAGCCACCACCTCCCACCCCAAACCCTCTGCTGCTGCACTCAAACCACACACATACACACACACCTATTTATTTATAATCTTCTAAATGCAATCATACTCTGTCTATTACAACATGCAGTCAATCATCATTACAAGCACCAGGCCTGATTTATTCAGAGTGCCTGTGTGTGGGTGGAGAGAGGGAGAGAGAGAAGTGGGGAAGGGCATGGGTCATTTCCTTTAAGTGCCATGTTTGCACGTGTTGTTCTCATTTAATTGCACCCCATACATCCAGCGAAATTACACAGAGTGACACAAGGAAAAATTGAAGTAGGGAGACATTCATTTATGTTGCTGTGCACAACACACACACACACACATACACACACACACACACACACCACAGCTATAGTACAACCTCTAACCGCGGATGTAGCAAAGGTAGCCTACTCTTTAGCTTATGTACTGCACTTTGATGACTTTTAAATGAGTTTTAACAAAAAAAAATATACACACATATGGGTGCGCAGGTGGTAGAGTGCTTAAGAACACATGCCACGTGTACACACAGCCGACCGCGGATTGAATCCTGGGATGGAGGTCCTTTGCTGCATGTCACATCCCCTTTCTCTCCTACGATTTCCTGTCACCGTACTTTCAAATAGAGGTGTCTGTGCCTGGAAAAAAAATATTTAAACTTTTTTTTTTTTTTTACGCATATCATAATCAGGCTTTTCACATACAATAGGTCTTTTCATTGTAGGAAAAAAAAACCCCCACGAATATAACTTTAATTATGTTGACGTTAGTGAGTCATTGCCTCATTATATTCATGCCGAAAATGTCATATACTTCTTCATTCCTGCTGCGTTACTGCTTTTTTTTTACTTACATAGCTATATTTCGAGGCTCATCAAACATTGTTCAGATCAGCAGTTAAACCACCATCCTGAAAAGATTGGGTAACCCTAGCAACATTACTTCTGCTTCCTGTTATGTTACTTGTGGTGAAATAAACTTTACCACAAGTTCAACTGACTTGCAAAAAAAAAGTAAAAGCTCTTGTTTTTCTTCGGTACGTTGGTACGAGAAGGATAATACATAATTTGCCGTGAAATATTCAACCTCAGAGGAAATCTTTACCTCCAGCTCTAGCATTATCAGTCTTTATCAAATTGCACAAGGACATCTTGTTTGTAGTAATTCTTAAGTGCTCGAAAAAATGTCTAGAAGCAAAGGTAATGCGACATAAAATGGATTGAATAGAAGATAGAGAGGAGCGAAGACGGCAGAGAAAGGACATGGGCGACCTAAGAGAGATAAGGAAAAGGGAAAAAGTTGAAGATGAGGAATTAAAAAAAAAAAAACTAGAAGGCTGAGACAAAGAAAGCAAAGATTGAACGATGCACACCATGAGGTAATGCAGACCAAAAAAGGTAAGGGATAAAGGGGAGTAAAGTGGGTAAAGTTGAAAATGATGAGAGAGCAGGAGGAGAGAGAGAGAGACAGAGGGAGAGAGAGAGAGAGAGAGAGAGAGGGAGAGAGAGAGAGAGAGAGGTGAGCTAAACATATTCATATCAACATTTACATGTGGTCAATTAAGTCGAACGACATTCACTGCATGTGAGCGTGTGCCGGTGTGTGCGCGTTAAATGTCACATTAAAGATTGATGCACACTTCCTATTATGTGGTGGCCCGTGGAGCGGAACGAAAGCGAGCAGCCAATGGGGTGATAGGACAAGGTGTCACATGATCGGACCCCATTGTGTGTGTGTGTGTGTGTGTGTGTGTGTGTGTGTGTGTGTGTGTGTGTGTGTGTGTGTGTGCTTGCAATGCGCGTGTAGATTTTTTTTTTTGTCCAGCTTTGTCTCAGTTATCAAGTGTTACTGTTAGACTCGAGTCAAAGTTTATTAAAGGTTATAGTTATGTTATGAAGTATGTGTGTGTTTTTGTGTGTGTGTGATTGCACATGCATGTATAATGTGCTTTTTTATCACATACAAAGCTCTATTCTGAGAGCAGCGAGCAGTGCCTCAAGCCAGCTCTGCCTCTGTGCAAATGTCCTGCATGTACTGACCTATTTACCACAATGCACATACACACTCTGTCTATGATTTACATCACTCGCCTTTGTGACACAGTGTGATGCACATACACACTTCATTAAAAAAACAAACACAATTACTGCTCTCTGTGCACATGTGTATGCAATGACATAGAAATGCCAGATTGAATAGGTAAGCTGGATAATGAGTTTTGGAGCTTTGGTACATTCCATTGAAAAAGTGCAGTGTGTAATAGATGGAGTTCAGAACAGAGCTGACTGAAGTTAAATGTCATGCTTTCTCTATAGTGTTTATATTGTTTCAGCATCCTGCATCTTGCCTTTGAATATTTGACATCATCTTATCAGGTCATGATGTAAAGCTGCTTCAACTATGTTGATTTTTATAGATAAACTTAAGCACATTTCACACTGCACTTATGAAATGTCCAAATCAGTCGTACTAGACTGACTGGATAATATAAAAGCAGTTTTAACTCAAGCATAGAGTTTAAAAATGCCAAATTATCGCAACTGCAGCGATGTATTACATCCGGCCAAAAACCAAACAATATTTCCACTAGGTGAGAACTTGTTACATGTATGAAAATGTAACTCTGGACCTGATTCTCCAGATGTTGTCCCAAGTTCACATTCTGAAAGCGGATCTAATCAACCCTGGTGATGTGGTGTGACACTTTGTGCAAAGGTCATCACAGGTCATGTGCTTCTTTTCAGGAAATACTTAGAATAGAAAATAGATATTGTAATCAGGATCAAGTGTGAAAGTTCCTGCTTAATCTTTTTCATGTTCTCCGCACTAAGTAATGACGTGGTCCCTGCCCCCAACCCCACCCTTCCGATCGATTGGAGGACCTTAAACGTCTCCTGGACAGATTGTATCATGTTGCAGCGGCCTTCTGCAGAAGTGATAAATGCTGGTTGTAAATATGTGTCAGATCTGTGTGTGTGTGTGTGTTTGTGCGCGTCTCTAACCATCTAAAAGCTGGTTACCTAGCAACAGCTATGAAGCAGGACAGTGGAGCCAACCTCTTACTGGCTGGCCAGCTGATTCTGCTAAAAAAAAAAAAAAAACACACACACACACACACACACATAGATAGATATATTACTGGGTGTATTTCAATACAAATTCTGCCTTAATATCTATCAATACAATTGATCTTTTATGTAGCTTTGCAATAGCAGAAATATCACTAATAATTCAATGAAATTTTGCCATCTAACATCATTTTGAGGATATGATTTTTTTTTTTTTTTACATGGGTGTAACCAGCTTCTGTAGTTCTTGTTTGATGCTGTTTAGTCCTCTAGTCAAGTGAAGCACATCCCAGTATAAATTGAAATTGTAGGGTCAACACTTGAGTTAATGCAGCCAGTGACAATGGCCCTCAGTATGACAGCTGTGTTATAACTCAGCACCCGCTTGACCTACTTATTTACTCAGGTGTCTGCATCCCTGCGGCCGGTTAGAAGCTCCCGTCTCATCCCGCTTTCCAATCTTCGCACAATCTCCGGTTTCAGCATCGAGCCACAGTGGTATCACTCACTATTTTTACACATTAGCAATTCTGCAGGCTGCTGAAAACAGAAAAGTGTGTGACGGGAGAGGGAGGAGGAGGAGGGGTGGAGTGTTGCGAGGGTGATGCTGAGTATCACAGCTTGTCCGTAGAACTCTGTTGGGATTTTTTTTTCTTTTTTTTTTTGGCGAAAACACACATACACACATCATTATCACCTCACAGACAACATTCTCTCTCTCCCTCTCTCTCTCTCTCTCTCTTCGGTTGTTTCTCTTGTTTTGTCCCTCACACTTTTTCAGTGATAATCTATAATATCGCACATCACCAGGGAAATGAGACAAGCCTGGACGGGGGGGCACTAGTGTTAATCGACTTAGTGCACCATGAAGAGTAATATCGGAATAAAGAAAAAAAAGACTAATGTAGCGGTGGTCCATATTTCTGGGAACCATCTAAAGACCAGGCGTAGTTGAAAGCCTGCAGAGACATGATTTAATAAAACACCTTCGGGCGACAGCAGTTCTTTACATAGAATAATGTTAGTGTTTGTGTATTGTGTGGTCGTCCAGGTGAAAAAAATAAAAAATTCAATGTCTGCAGGGCTTCTATGCATCTTCTATTCAGAGACACCTGCCGTGGTCAAGGTCATGAAAGTCACATTTTCTAAGTCTCAGCTATAATGGCAAGTTTGACTGACCTTTCTCACTCAATAGTCAAATATCTAAGGTTAGCCAGGAAGTGTTATGGAGGCCGACGGCAAGAAAAGAACACTCCATTGAAAGTATAAACTAACATGACTACATTATTCAGTGACTTCCAGCATACAGTAAAGCTTCTAAATTTTTATATTGTGTTGATTTCTGACTAGAGCCTGACTGATATATCAGTGGATATCAGTGGATATCCGATCAGCACATCCGATATGTGCTGATATTTTTAAAAAGATTTATAGGTTTTCCTAATTCAAGTTTCCATATTAAATTCCAAGTGAAGTTTACTTATTTTTAGTGAAATTTATAAAAAAAAAAAAAAAAGTTTATTCTTGAACTAAAATATCATTGCCTCTATTACATATCTCCACAAGTGCCAAAATGTACCACATAGTGTATTTATGTACATATTCAGTATATATAAGATTGTTGACTGAAAGATCGATATTGGAATTTTTGTACTCCTAATATCAGTATCGGCTGCAAAAATCGAGTACGGGTTAGATGCTAGTTTGACCAATACCGCACTGCTCTTTAAACAGTAGACTGCGTCTTCACTGAGGCAGATAAATATGGAAACATGACTTGTGACTTGCATCTAAATTTATTTGTCTCCATGCTGGAAAAAAAGGTGATTTTTCAAGGTGGCAGACACAAACATGAACATCTGGTAGAAGGTGACACACGCTCAGTTTGGTTAGTAATTCAGAACTGTTTAAACATCACCTCCACAATGTCTTACATTGCGTTTCACTACAGCCAAAACGCACAATATCATCATTCTTGTTGACACAGAGCGCTTCTCAGAATTTCCCGGCTGGATTTACGTGCCTGTTAAAGCAACATCTTTTTGGCTTTCGCACATAGATCCCCATTGATTGTGTTTAAACATGACAGGATGGAACTGCAACACCTGCATAATTGGCACCACTGGAGAACAGCGCTGCAGGAAAATAATGACAGATGGAGACGCATGTTTTCTGTTTCTGCACAGGCTGAACAGTGGGGAAAAAAAAAAAAAAAATTGTACCAAATGAATGAAGATATCCACGCCTTGATTGGCATGAAACTTCTCTATTTTACAAAGCTGTGTGATACTCACAAAGGTAAAAATGGATTCTTAGTTATATCACATCCCATCCCATTTTTATCCCATGTTTTTCAACTTATATTTTAACCACTATGCTAAAAAAAAGTATCTGATTAAAGTCTGTTAAATCATTTTTCAGCAATAGAGTGTATAACACACAGTCAGCTGATGCTCTCTATAAGTAGACAGATGGTGTTGTGCGCATGAACTGGCCCATATAGCTATGTATTTATTTTCCTTTAAATAAAAATGCTCAGCAGATCATTTTTCCTTGCTGCAGCTAAGAAAAAAAAAGCTCTCTCCCTCCTCCTCTTCCTCCTCGCACTCTCAATCTCCTCCCTCTCAGCTCTTCCTATCTGCGTCCTTTCTAAACCTCAAGTTCCTCCCCGCACTCCTTTTTTCTTTGTAATCAATAGTTCTTATCACTGAGGCAGTTGCGAGCAGTTATTGTGTGCCAACCGCTTCACGTTGCCATCAGTCCAATATCTCCACCTCCCTCCCTTCCTCCCTCTTCCATCCTTCCTAGCTTTTCCTCTCATTCTCTTGGAAGTAACTCGACATAGTTTTTTTTTTTTTTTTTTTAAAGCTCTCAAACACTACTCTCACCGGTCTATAAATAAGAAGCTTTACATCCGTCATACTAGGTGGATGCATTCCGTTAGGTTTTCTGCTCGTCTCCTCCGCCTTATTCTCCCCTGCTATCTGTCAGCCCGTTTCTGCCAGGTTTAGAGTAACCAATAATTTCCCAGTTGTCGCTGTGCAGAAAAACAATTTGTAAGCCATGCTGAGAACCCTGTCGATTTTTTTTTTTTTTTGGTTTTGAAACTGAGGCTTTTTGTCAATGGGGAATATGCGGAGGGTAATACCTGATAGCTTTGTGTCAGGTTGTTCATGTGGAAGAAGGATGATTAGAAATGTTGGGGGAAACTATTGACTGCGGGCTCATTATTTCCTAACTAAAGAGTCTGTCTGTCATCTTCTTTCAACAGAAGATGATAGACACCTGCCATTCAATCACAGCTCTTTAGATTGATACGGCAGGTAGAGTGACGTTCCTCAGGTGGAGCACCAACCTGCAGGCATCTATGGAATTAGATTTGTGCCAAATTTCATAAGTGTTGCTGTTACTTTTGGCACAAATCTAATTCCATAGGCATCCATCTAATCTGCTGACATGCCCTATTGACACTACAAGCTGCATTGTAGTCACTTTAAACACTGTTTCATCTTGCTGAAATTACGTTTTTCAAGAGTCTGCCTCTGAAGGCCAAGGTCAAATTTCTGAACTCGACTATTCAAGATTGTTGTTTTTTTTTTTTTTTAATTTGTGCTGCAATAAGGGTCCTGTCATCTCAACTACCCACTTCCCCTTTTCACTTCTTAACATTTGGCTCCTCAACATAGTACTGTAACATTGTCTCTTTAATGTTATTGAGAGGAAGCTTGGACTGTCAGCTCGTGTACATTTAATGTGTTAAGTAATTAGGCAGTTTTCTTTAAACTGGCATCAGGGTGTGCACTGCTTGGGACAGCTTGAATACTACTATTATAAAGTACTGTAAAATGAGCTGTCAAAAGTTGTCACATCGTGTTAAGATGTGATCCAAAATGTGACCTCTGATAGAGCAAGCAAATTTAGGGAAAGAAAATGACCTCATTGAAGTCAATAGCGTTGTACATTTACTATTACATTAATGGCCGTAATCCAGCGAGTGGGTTACACTCTCTGCTTGTTATGTAATGTTTACTGTTTCACCCACCTGAGCCATGACATACTGTACATCATCAGGTTTACACTGTAACACAAAGTGGATTACAGCACTGCAAATGCAGACATTTTAAGTGATCATACTCCTACTCTTTCAGCTCCAACCTTAGTCAGCATAGTCCTCTCTGGATAAAGATCCATGTAGAAATAAAGAAGAACATGAACACATATTTCTTACAGTGTAGAGCTACTAAATCCTAATAGTGTCAGTATGATAAGGAAAACCGTAACAGTGAATGTAACCCTATTCTGCTGCCCAGCT
The DNA here is from genome assembly GCA_024605115.1 of Rastrelliger brachysoma. Taxonomy (NCBI): domain Eukaryota; kingdom Metazoa; phylum Chordata; class Actinopteri; order Scombriformes; family Scombridae; genus Rastrelliger; species Rastrelliger brachysoma. Next base: position 7,583 of record JANJYP010035221.1, read on the forward strand.
AATGTAATCTGTTTATATTTTTGTGGTTAATTTTACAATATCAAAGGCTTGGATGATGGATAACTGCTGAATTACAGAACCATAATGCTATTTCAGGTAGTTTCTGAAAGGTAAACCTTTCTAAATCCAATAAAGAGCAGTGCAGGGTTGCTAACGTTAGCCTAAACTCTGTGGGACAACACTATGGTATGGCGTGGACGCTGTGGATAATTTGTGTTATTCAACACAAATTAATGTCTAATTTAATGACTTAGTCCATGGCATTGTAATACTCACTTACTACTCAATTCAAAATAATATATTTGAACTTCAGGGCATAATTTACTTTAGAGAGTAAGCTAGCAAGTTTGCTGGAAATGCTAATTATTGCAGGCAGCTCATGTTAATGCAGATAAACAGTTTGATCTGTTCCCCACAGTTTTGCGTTTGTGTTTTTTGGTTTTGTTAAGGTGAAAGAAACAACAAGCTTTTAGGATGATGAGTAACTGCTGGATTTTGCAAACATAATGCAATTTCTGGTGAGGTTCAGCAGTGTAAACTTTTCCAAATCCAATATAGAGCAGGGTAGAACTGCTAATGTTAGCTTAAACTCTGTTAGCATCAAGACTAGCTTCCACACAATGGGATAACACTATACTGTAGATATTACTGTGACTTTGTAATGTTACCCAACACAAACTGATGTAGTTAGCTAATGACTCATTGGCATTGTAACACAGATTCACTACTCAATTTAAAATACTTTATTTGTCCTTCAATTTACTTTAGATAGTAAGCTAGTTAGCCGGACATGCTAATGATTGCAGGCAATTAACTTTAGAGCAGTTAAACACTGTTTTATGCATTCTCCACATTTTTCCTGTTTTTTTTTGTTTTGGAAAGGTGAAAGAAACAGAGCTCACCTTCCAAACTGTTGAGATATTGAGTTTTGGTATCATGACTAGTGCCACTTTTGTTTCTGCATGTTTTTACACTTTTCGGTTGCAACTTTGTCACAATCTCAATCTTTGTCATCTGTGTCTGTGTGCAGCTACCTAGACAGCCTAGATCGGATTGGTGCGGCAGACTACCAGCCGACAGAGCAGGACATCCTGAGGACCCGAGTGAAGACCACGGGTATCGTCGAGACACACTTTACCTTCAAAAATCTCCACTTCAGGTCAGTAACTTGCAGTGAGGAACGCACATACAAGTAGATGCAGTTTCCATTGCAGCCAAGAGAAACTCTAGTCAGTAATTAATAGAATTGAATGATCTAAACAAGTGTGTATACTTATGATTGTCTTTTTAATGAGATCTGCTTCAGTTGGCAAGAGGAGCTACGGTAATGATGACAGTGGAAGCGCATGTTAGACAGTAACAGGAAGGGGAAATGATAGAGAAAAGAGGGGAGGAGTCTTGTTCTGACCTCAAATTTAATTACCATGTTTCTGCCCCTCTTGTGTGCATATGCATACACACATTAACATATCGACAGCCACACAGAGCGGAAAGGTTAATAAACTCTAGACACCAATTATTTTTCTGGATGGATGCATTTGGCAACTGATGTTTGTCTCAGTTTTTCTTTCGCTTTCTGACTTGACGTTTCTCATACACACACACACACACACACACACACACACACACACACACACACACACACACACACACACACACACATTTATTTCCTGTTTGTTCAAATACCCTCACACAGACAGACAAACGTCAAGTCAATTTAAACACATAGAAAATTATTAGTTCTGCTGAGTGATGTTTTCTGCCGTTTCTCTCACAGCTGAGTAGGCGGTGCGCTGGGTGTGTTTTGTCGAGAAGCCTCAATATTGTTAGTTCAATTGCTATTACTGGCAGTCATTCAATGTGTGGGAAGCACCAGTGTTCCCACACTGGGTGTAACCCATCAACCCAGCTACCGTTATACCCCTCACATGGTAGTGGACATTTCACTTCTAAACCCCACATAAATACACGAGGGAGCAGTTATTCTCAGCTTATAAATGAAAAGGTCAAAGTCCTATAACCTCAATTGTGGTGCATTGTTCTCTCTCTCTGTAATATAACACAAAAATCTGTTGGAGACCAGCACCAAAAATCCTATTACACATTGTCTGATGAGTCTAAAATATATGAAATGGATCTTTTAATAGAGAAAGTAAGGTAGTTAAAAAAGGAAAATTGAACCGCCATATTCATTTGCATTACACTGTACACTTGTTCAGGGTCACAACAGAGCATCACATAAACCCCTGTGGTATCAACTGGGCTGATTTTTTATACTGACCTGAAAACTGATCCAGCACCTCTTTTCCTGTACTTCCAATACTTTAGAGAGACTGGCTGAGCTTTTCAAGCACAAAATAAAACTGTGAAAAGGATAAGAGTAAAGTTAAGTCAGATATGCCAAAAAGAGAACAATTTTGCAGTCTGGGAGGAGGGCCAGAGTTGTCACATTACTGGATGAACGAGCCAAAATAAGACCATACTTTCACGCCAGAAAAAGGTTCATCAACTGGGATTAATTATATTCAAATGCAACTTCCCTGATTAGAAAGTGAAATAATATTAGATATGCATGTGTGGACATGTTTTTATTAAACGTCTGTCGCTTTGTGCTCCAGGCTGTTTGACGTGGGAGGTCAGAGGTCGGAGAGGAAGAAGTGGATCCACTGTTTCGAGGACGTCACAGCCATCATTTTCTGCGTGGCGCTCAGCGGGTACGACCAGGTGCTGCACGAGGACGAGACCACGGTAAGGACGGATGTTCGCTCTCAACCAACCACCCCTCCACCTTAGTCTCTACCCCATCCTTTTCTCACAGATGCTTTTTCTCTGTCACAGCATGGCCTAGTGACCCATTTATAAATACTGGAATATACCTTTAGAAAGAAAGTATATCAAGTAGCATTAGAGTTGTGTTGACAATCAATATGTGGGACAATATGTTTAATGGTACCATAATATATTCTTACACATACTACAACAGCTATGATATATAGTTAGTGATAGTTCATATATTTGTACAGCTTGTAGAAATTACATAATGAGCTGACATGAAACATATGGCATAGTGTGAAAGGCTTAAGACGGAAAGGTGTCTGGATTGCAATGCAGTGGTTAGCACTATCACCTTATAGAGAGGAGATTCTGGATTTATACCCACAGACTGCTTGGGGCGCTGCAGCTTCCTCTCACAAACTAAAAACATGCAGGTTAGATAACAGGTGATACTAAATTGCCCATAGGTGTTAATGGGTGTCTGTATGTATGTTAGCCCAGTTATTGACCGCTGACCCATTCAGGATGTACACCGCCTCTCGCCCAATGTCAAGTGTGATCAGCTCCACCTACTCTGAAACACACTGGAAGAAAACGTTAAAGACAATGAACGGATGTCACACACAGACTTTTCTGTTTTCTACTGTCCTGCTTTGCATCTATGTCATTATCTGATATTACACATATACCTATATTTATAATACCGCAGAATCAGTAGCAGTCTATAGTACCTAATATGAATCTTAAAAAAAAGAAAGAATAAAAAGTCCATTGTTTTTCTTCTAGATCTCTTTTTAATACATAATCCTCTTCCTCTAACCATATTCAAAATACTTGTTTTGGTTTTTGTTCAACAAAACATGCAAAAAACAAAGGATCAGTGTATTCACAGTGTATTCTCTATGCAAATCCTTCTACCCAGCATTGACACTGCAAGCTAAAGTGGTATTGCGACTAAAATCAAGTAACCTGTTTTTTTAAAAAAAAAAAAAAAATGGGTAAGGAGATGTGCTTCAACTTTTGCACATCAGGATGCTCCAATGGTAAATTTTGCAGACTGTAGATTGGTAGTTCTACAATAGGTGTTACAGTGGGTACCTGTGAAGTGTTTGAGATTCACTTTTCTGTTCGGTTTTCAAAAGGAAATTAACAGTGTAATCTTTAATAATAATAATAAAAATTTGCTGTTGCTACTATTTTTCAAAAAGTAGTTTAGCACCTTAATTTTTAACTTCTATTTTATAATCTTTGGAATGGAAAGCAAGTTAAAAAAAAAAAAGTATGTGGACTTAACGGCTATTGAAACACCTATACAATAGCAGTAGTGCATTGTTTCATCAGCCAAAAGGTCAAGATGATGTCATATAGCCTAAAACAAATAAGCTTATTTGAATGCATGGTGCCGACTCCTATTTATAGACTTGAAGTACATCCTCTGAGAATTCCAGGCTGGAAAAATTGTGTTCGGTAGCTGCTCTATTTATGCAGATGCCATGAAGCCGCCCCCCCCTGAGCTGGGAACACCACAGGAACGTCAGATGAGGAGGGAGGAAACATCAACAAAACATGCTCTTATTTACGTGTGTTAAACGTCTGACTTCATATAATTGGTGCGTGGTGGGCTTTATTGTTCTCACAGATATCTTGCGTAAGGTCATCGCGGCAACAGTGTTTAATAGCAGAGAACGCTTTGTGCCGTCACTGCGGTAAACATCGTTTCAACCCAGGCAGCATCAAAGAGAGAAGGGATTATTTCTCCACTCAGCATTTTCCACTGGTATTAAATCTATTGAAAATATACACACTAGCAATACCTCAAAAGATATGACTTATTTTAATAGTCTGTGCTGTGAGATGAACACTAACACAGCCCACAGCTAAAGTGCATGCATACAAGGAATGCATCAAACATAACAGATTTATATCAGCATTAGTAGCAACTCTGGTGTTTGTTTTTTTTTTAAATGTCAGAGAAAATTACTGATTATGTATAATTATTATTAAGGAGCAAACACTAGTGTGGGTGTTATAATTACTAGGAAAATAACAATGTTTTTTTTTGTCTGTATGTGTGTGTGTGTGTGTGCGTGCGTGTGTGTGGAGCTCCTATATCCTCTATCAGTCCCATTACTGTCATTCAGAAGTAACAAGTAGCTTACTTACACAGTAAAATATTCCAGCCTCTCACTAATAAGAGTGCGTACTGTATATGCCTTATGAGCAGTTCATCAAAACTACAGATAGGCCATAAACGTAATTTGAAAGACAACTTTTTCCTTTTTATACTAATCCTGTCTGATTTGAGAAAATCTGGATGTTATATATTTAACTACTGTAGTTCAGAATCAGATAGTGAGTAAATGATTCTCCTACAAGAAGGTGCAATGTAAGCCGATATATCATGGACATGTTTACACTCATTAAATCATGTGTAACTACTTTTGTAGAATGATATATTGTCTCAGAAGTCATTGCGATAAACAATATTATTGTTATTTGAAGATCACTTTATACCAATGGTCTAATAATTATATAATAGCTTATATAATAGACCAGGACAGAGTTATTTACTTTTAATTCCATATAAACGGCGCCACTCACTTCTGCAGTCTCCACTGAAGACAAGGGCTGGGAAATATCAAATATCACAATCCCTCAATATCGATATTGTAGGGATGACTATCAGTGATTTCATAATATATTTACACAATGAGATGTTAGACAAATAATCATCAGGAATTGAGATAGAATGATAAAAGTTGGGTGGAAAAAAACACTTCACATAGAACAGCTAGAACATCAGTCCTAATTTTACTATAACACAGCCTTTAAAATGAGGAAAAGACACATATGCTATATTTAGATTAAAAGTGCATGATGTTGTAAATACATGTTGTATACGATGTAACCATTTATGATACCATACTGTAGATTTACGACTGACAAAGTATTCTGTTTCCCCCGTCCTGTGTTTTTTATTCATTTATTTATTTATTTATTACTTTGTCTCTCTGTCGTCATTGTTGTAATTCAACCACACAGACCACGTTGTGTGCCTCTGGCTGCAGATTATTGATGCTGAGTATTCACATCATGCCACTCTGCTCCATCCAGACAACAATATGATTACCTGGAGAAGCTCTCTCTCTGTCTGTTGGCCTTTTGTTGCTGTGCGATTGAAACAAGGCCCACTGCGCGCACATATGCAGAACAATACATCCTAGTCCTGCTTCATAATTCCCTTCTTTCTATTCAAGAACCGCTTGCATTGTGTTCTTCTCTGCCTCTCCTT
>JANJYP010035251.1:0-22981 GCA_024605115.1 Rastrelliger brachysoma
GTGGTTTAATTGAATCAAGAGACAGTGCGTGGGTGTAGGAAAAAGGAGAAGGGGGTTTTGTGTATTGTAGAAAAATGTTCATAAAGTCAGAAAATGATGTCAAGTTCTAGGTGTATATAAGTGCACCCAGACCCCATCTGTATTTTCTGTGTGTGTAAGCGTGCACATGAGTGTTTATGTAGAATCTGTGGACTTGTGAGTGTGGGATTACTCAAACCTCAAGAGTCTTGATCCAGCTTACCAGAGAAGGCAGGTTAAAACTTCATTTGAATTGAAAAGTGGTACAGTATTTTTTCTCTCTCACAGACATAGTAAGGTTTAAATAAGAATAAAGTGTAGGGAGGGGGAAATAAACCATGAGAACAGCTATAAGTCTGAGAATATCCAAGGATAGTGCTGGTTATTGTTCATACTATTCAAGCTATTAAAGGATATTGAGATCACACACTGAAGCAGAACAGTGGAAAAAAAGGGTGAGAGACATAAGTTGAGTGATGAAGAAATGCTGAGTGGATGTCATGATAGTCCTGGAAAAAAAGAAGAAAAAAAAGAATAGCATCAAACTACAAAGCAACCACAACAGAAGCCCTAAACCTCAACGGAGCCCACCACCTTATGATCACAGACCAGTGTGGTTTATCTGGCAGGAGGTTCCTATACTTATTACAGTCATAATCTAAACTCCTCCTGTGTTCATGTTGCAGCAGTTAGACCTACACATGCCAAAAAGATCACGTTATTTAACCATTTGTGACACAGACCTGACTTTTTCCTAAAACTAATAACTCCTTTAGTGCCTGAGACAGTCTAAATGCTGTTTGTGTGGAGACTCAACAAGACCTTCAAAGCTCCTGGCATATTCCTTATGAGTTTAGAATCTTGAGTTGCAGAGATTTACATAGCCTATTTGAATTGTTACATGCAGATATCATGCCTTTAGATCCCCACAAATGTTATTCATTGGTATGTATTGCCTGTGAGAAAGTGAGAGATGGCTGGGTTAAGGATAAAAGAAAGATTGATGGATATAGAGTGAAGAGAATGCAGAGAAACAGCTGAAGGGAAACAGTGCATTGGACCAAGAAACAAGACAGAGAGCGAGGACAGAGATAGAGTGAGAGCCAGAGACAGAAAAAAGAGAGGGAGAGAAGTAAAGAAGCCACAACAGAAGCCCAAAGCCCACTAAGTCCCCTTCTCCTCATGATGTTGGGGTGTGGTGTTGGGGATCTGGCACAACTTCCTATAGTACAGCCCCTCTCTAAACATCTCATATATACACCCAGTCAGACACAAAGTCACAGATAACCACATCACAGTATTTGTGTGTGTGTGTTGTGTGTGTGTGTGTGTGTTGTGTGTGTGTGTGTGTGTGTGTGTGTGTGTGTGTGTGTGTGTGTGTGTGTGTGTGTGTGTGTGTGTGGTTTGTTCAGCTGCTCCCAGGCTCACAAAAAGCATGCACTGCCTGAGCGTGTCAGAGCTGTCTCTTGATCTCATCTGTCTTTTTATTGCCTAATCCCTGTCTCTATTCTCATCCCTCTCTTCCTACTTATGTACCCCCTCTTTCTGTTGTTCATCTTCTCCCTTGGCATACACTTCTCCATTTTCTCCACAAGGTTTGAATATAACCTTAGTTGCTCTGGAAATATGAGGTCCTTTCTATTCATGACAATAAAGGTTGTCCCTTATCCTGCCCTCTCACATATGTGTATTTCTCTCAGGGTTTTATATCTGACTAACACATTGCACCTTTCAGTGTTTCCATTTGATATAAATGAGTTTCAGATAGGGAACTTGCTATACGTGTCATTCATGTACTATCGCAATTGGTTGACTGTGATATGATAGTTCACTCATGAATGTTTCATTCTAGTTTACATAATAGTGGTTTAGCTTTCTGGATGCACACTGAATGTTTGGTTACAAAATGCTGTCAGTTGCACTCACCCTCTTATCTTATGTCTGTCTGTCTCTCCTACACTGTCTGTAGCTTTAAATTTCCTCTTCTCCACTTTTTCTGACATTTCATGAAAATATAATCATTGTTTGTTTCACATTCAGCTTGTAATGGCACAACATGTTACATTTGTGTTTCAAAGCATTCAGGGAAGGAAATAACAGAAAAGAAAGACAAGACATATAACATAATAGGATAATGTAAGAAAATAATTACATAAAGCAAAGCAAAACATTCAGTAACAGTTTTTATACAAATTTAATTGAAATCTGTATAGGTTTTCAGATATTGCAAAAGGCAAAAGTAAGTCCAGTTCTGTTCACCATCCATGTACTGTATACATTTTTTTTTTCTACCTTGTAGCACTTGTAGTAACAATATGTACCATAAATAGCAGTACACAGCAAAGTGAAGTTGTAGCCTACAGGTGATTTGTCTTCTCTTTCTTGCCTAGAGGCAGCAGGAGAAAAACTGAATCTCTTCCCTGCAATACTTCTTTGTTACTCCAACAGGAAAGGAAACTTGTCATTTTCTGACAAGGTGGTGAAACCTAGAGTAATTTTTTTAAAACTTTGCGGCCACATTAAGTCAATCTTTGTGTGTGGCGCCCATGTGGATAGTATAAGTGGTATGAAAAATGGGCCCTATGTAGGACTGTCCACAGGTTCCATGTGACATTATTGTCCATGGTGGTTTCATACAGGATTACACTGGTTGTTAGTTGGGACTCAACTAGGCAACATACACAAAACCTATATGGGCTCTATCTAGCAACTCTGTGTGGGTACTACATTGGGACTACATGGACTGGAATATGAGTAGTAGGTGGGTTTGTTCAAGGAATCCAAGTCGTCACCAAGACAACTGTCCATGTGGGTTTCATGCAGGATTACATTATGTGGTTAGGTGGGGCCCGACTAGGCAGCATTATGCAAAATCCACCTAGGTTTCATCTTCAAGCTTTATGTTCAAAAACAAATGTCTCAAGTGTTTTGGAAAGTTGAATAAGGAATACACTAGGGACAGTTAGAAGCAGTAACTTCAGCTATAACTTATTAATACTGCAGAGAGGTCACAGTGGACCGGATGAAGCTCTGTATTGACACAAAATCTTTCAGTGTGATTGTGTTGAGATGTGGGTGTGTTTGTATGTGCTTTAGAATGTGACCACTGTGAAACAATCAGAAGGAATTTATCATCTGATTCATAGCTTTCTTACCAGCACCACTCACTCTCTTCATTCACTCTCTAGTTCACTCGACTGTACTTTTCACTTTGTCGCCCAAGGGGGAGGAGGGGCCAACATTGAATTTTGTGTGTTTACAAATAGCCAACACATCTTGCATAGAGTACCTTTAATGTTCCTTTTTTTTCTATAAGGCTGTGATTGTTGTACAGATTGTGACAAAGCATTATAATGTCATGACACCACCACCAGAAGAATATGAAATTCATTCATTCATTTTCTGAACCGCTTAAATATCACAGTGAAAAAATGGAGCCTTTTGAACAACTGAGCTGTGCTTGTACTTGAACTTATACGTTCTATAAAAACATGCTGTTTGCAAGGCTTAACTGTTTGATTACATCAGCATAATCAATGACAGATGCTGTCTTGCTTTGTTGCATATTAGTGAATGTCTAATGCTTAGTAGATAACATTGACTTAAGTTTGACACCCTCTCACATTTAAAGACAATGTGTCATAAGTCACTAAATGTATAGTCAGATATCACAGATATTTTGTAGGATCACTGTAAGACTACATGTAGTTTCCTTTTGAGATAAGATTCCTGCTCCTGGTGGAAAATTACAAGGAGAAAACATTGTTAATGGAACAGAGTAGCTACTTTTGGTCACAGCTGCCCTTATGGGCAGTGGTTTGTTCTGAAAAACCAGCCAAAGAACATGTAAATTAATTCAGTTATAACTGAAGCTGTGAAGAGAAACAACTGACACTACATGCTGATTTCACCAGCCATTAATTGGAGGGGTGGGGGCATGTCAGCTAAGAAAATCACATTCCAAAAGATGTTCCTATACTCATCCTACACTGAAACAACATTAAATTTTCAGGTTGTCTAGAACAATGTATGTATTTTTTTTCAACTTTAAAGCAGCTTCACAGCCTTCAAAACTACCAACAAAAGTCATCTTCAATCATTAAGTATCTGCAAAGCATTTTCTGCTGCTGGATGCTAGATTATTTCTGTTTGAAAACCTTGCAAACTGCATGAAATTCTATAGAAACAACAATGTCATGTTTAATTATACAAAGTCACAGGTTTAACTACTCCAACTGGCTTGAAATCATGTGTGAAAAATCAATAAATACATCACAGCTGACAGAAAGAGGGGGTCATATTATGCAGAGAAATATTAGATTTTTTGGGTGAATACATGTTATTGTGACTTATGAAAAGGGAAGCTTGTCATGGTTTTGCAGGCAGATGGACCCAAATGCAAAAGCAACAGGCAGGCAATAGGAACTGAAGACAAAATAACTTCTTATTACCATACTCAGATTGTAAGCAGGCGAAGGCAACAGAACTGGTATAAACAACCAAAGACCTAATCACAGAACAAGGTGTAGCTTAGTGGTGTAGATACTGAAATAAAGAGGGAGACCCAAAGACTGGTTAACAATGAAGACAACAAGGGTGTTGCAGGTAACAAACAGACTAAACACAGAAAGGTGTGCTGGGGAAAACAGCTTGAGCAGGACTATGGGAACGCAAGACGTTACAAATGGACAGAAATAAAACCATAGCAGGGCAGAGATGAAACTACAGTAAACCCAGGATTCAGAGAACAACAACAATACCAAGCTTAAATACTCTTCAGACACAAATAATACATGCAGGTATCGCAAACAATGTGTAAACCAGAGTACATACAAAACACACACAGAGCAATAATTAAAAAAAAAACCTAAAATACAAAATGTTTAGAAACATAGTGTCCAGGACAGAAGCTAAAGAGCAATGAGAATGCTTTGCTTTCAAGTTGCATCGGGAGTTATTTATAACACCAACAAGCACATCATTTTTAATTAGGAAAGCAGTTTAAAACCACACATCCAAAGGCCAACCATTAACTGCATACTGCCCTTAGAAACCTACTACCATTGGCTGATAATTTGCCTGATCAGCCACTCTCAGTGATCAATACAAACAAACATTATTATACTGTAAACCATTACTTAAACCAGTAACTAACAGCATTCAGTGTCAGACAACCTATCATACTTTAGCAGTTACCTAGTGTTTCTGTAGCATGAGGACATTGTGCTGTTGTCGCTGATCACTCGCAATAGTTGATGTATTTTGTGGTCTGAGATGCTTTTGTGCACACTGTAGCTATTTGATGTAATATCACATTCCTGTCAGCTTGAACCAGCCTGATCATTCTTGTCTTACCTCTTGTACTTCAGCCACACAGGACTCTTGCTTACTGTATTTTTTCTTTTCTCTACAATATATTCTCTGTGTGGTCTAAAAACTGTTATGCATGAAAATGCCAGAAGAGCAGCTGTTTCCAAAATATTCAAACCAAGCTCCTCTAACACCAGCAACCACTCTACAGTACTGTAGATCATTTTTTCCATATCTTTTCATTAACTGAGGCTGTAGCCGCACATTGACCTACTGTCATGATTGATGAGATAATTGCATGCAAGTTCTGATTTTAGTTCGGATTTTCGCTACATACTACTTTTTCATGCTTCATTACTGACACTTTTCTATAATCAGCTTGTCAATCAACTAATTGTAAAGCACTTTGAACTACACTAGTCTGTATGAATAGTACCCATACATAGGAGCCCACCTATGTTTTGTATGGGTTTGCCCATGTCTTACCTACAGAGTTTCCCATATAGGCCCCATATGCATTTACAATTCTGCCTGACTGAGGCCATACAAAAGCTACAGCATAGTTTGACCTGTCTTTGCCTGTCATCAATATAGTTGAGTTACAGTGGTCCCAACCCACTACGCACTCACACATCCTCTTAGCCATTACTGACCAACCTTAGACTCATACAGACAGACACCAATGCTTGGCCTGTGTTTGCCCATGTCTTCCCCATATGGTTTGGCCACATGGGCTGATTACATATTTGTGTAATCAGTATGTGGCGCCATGTAATCAGTCTATTCAGGTTTGATGATGTTTGGCCATGTCTAAACCATTTAGAAAGGCCAAATGGGGCCTTTGTGTGTTACCAGTTAAGAGACCATGCACTAATTTCCCATTACTGACCCAACGAGGACCCACCTAGGGAGCCCACCTGGGTTCACCTAAGTTGACCCAATTGATCCCCAGGTGAAATGGCCATTTTGGTACCCTTGTAGCATTGACAACAGCTCACAAAGACAAATATTAAACAAAATTCTAGATGAGTCTGCTTCTGTGATATGGTCTAAATTTAAATAATCGAGTTAGTATCTTTCCATAACCCTAAAATTATTTTGTTCTCTTGATCATGCAATTCCTACTTTACCCTTAACTGCTATTTACTGGCAGATGTGAATCCAAATACAATTTACTGTCAGTTGTTGTTAAGACACCATAAAAGAAGGAGTGTGTCTGCTTTCATTGTAATTGCACTGAATGAGTACTGCATCAGCTGTGGTCCAACACCAGTTCCAAGAGCTACCATTACATTGTAGCTGTGGTGCTAAGCAAAGACAAGACTATCCATGAGTCAGGCCCTCTTTAGCATTGAACTTAGTCCCTCTCACCACCCATAAATGTGAAAATAGTTAATGTGTTTCCATGCTGGTTCAAATGCCTATTTCTGCATCAGTTGTGGTCCAACCTCAGTTCCTTCTTCTTCAAATGCAGCCACCACTACTGTGCATGAGTCAGGTTCTTTTAGCCATTCATAACCATGTTGCTGAGCAGACTTCCATAAATGTCTGTGCATGTCTCCATCCCTTGGCAGATATCTTACAGAGAGTGCTCTGAACCTGTATTTAACCTGAGAGTGAAAATGCTTTTGCTCTTCGTGACACAGGGTCATTAAGAAACACTAGGACCCATACATGAGTATTAATTTCTTTTATGTCTTCTCCTTTTCATGTCATTTCACATCACAATCTCTCTCTGTCTTTTTCTTAAACTTGGGTCAATGACTAGGTGTTTGCAATGGTTATAACTGTATGACTCAGACTGTCTGATATGTTTAGTTCACTTTTATACTGTTTCTCTTTCTCACTCTTCACCAGGTCCGTCTGGCCATTTAGCAGACTGTGAAGCTGACAGACAATGTCCATGAATGATGAATGATGACTGGAGGTCTATCTAGCGCCAACAGAATACATAATACAGTATAGATACAGTGTTTCCAGTCCTCTTCACCGGAGACATGGTGCTGTTATTGTATCATATCACTGGCAGATCTGCGCTTGGCAGAAATGTGCAACCACTTAAAATGGAAATCTACTACAAAACAGTATTCAGGTAAGTTACTGTTTTTTGGGGAATCTTTATCACAGCATGCATCAAGTCCGTTTTTACTCATGTTCAGTAAGTCCTGCAATACACTGTAAAACAAAGGCATGGACCTTTGGATGATGTTAGTGTAATAATTTAATGATGCTGGTCATCAAATAAATTAAGCTACGTCTGTTAGCCAGTTCAGAAAGCAATGCTACTGTTTATATAGCATTTCAAAAGCTTCATGATGTTGACTTGTAAAGATTGGCTCCACTTTCAATGATAAATTATGCACATAACCTTCCCCACCAGTACTATAAATAAAGCACCAAGCTTTAATGTGCTTCTGACCCCTATTTCACCAGTGGAATATTAGATCTACAACTTTTCTGTCCATCATTTCATGATTTTCAATATGAATTATAAATATGTTTTTCCTTTGAGTTTATGTTTCATGGAGACTTTAGAATTATATTTTTGACCTTTCAGAATCAAAGCCATGTGTGACTGCATCTATTACTGTATATCTGCATGGTTTTTTTCTTTTTTTTTTTTTTTTTGCTTGTTTGTTCGTTGTCTTTTTTGAGCAGGTGGACATAGACATGTATACAGTATATAGCCATGTTTACACACCTACATGTCTGTGTTTCTGTTTAATATCTGCTCATGTAGTTGCATAGTTACACTCAGGGTGTACATGCATGTTTCTGTGCCTGTGTCTGCATGCATCTGCCTTGCAGAATGGAAGCATGTGTAGTTATACTGGTGTGTGGCTCTGTCTGTGTGTTCCCAGTATGTAGGTCACCAATATATTCCTGATGAGGTCTAGTCCTCTGGAGAACTCTTCAGATATGAGGACCTAAATTAGACTCTATTATCTGTGTGTGTGTGCGTGTGTGTGTGTGTGTGTGTGTGTGAGTGTGTGTATGTATGTGTGTCTGTCTGTATGCATGCGCGTGTATGTCTGTTTGTGTGTGTCTTTAGGTGTGTGTGTGTGTGTGTGTGTGTGTGTGTGTGTCTTTGTTTGTGTAACAGTGAGAGAGATAGAGCTAGACACCATTATCAGACAAGAGCCTCAGAGGCATGCATGTTCAATTTTGTACACATGCATACTTTAACATGTAAAGAGCAGTATCATGGGTTTTTCTATGTGTGTAGGTGTTAAATTACATGCCCTTACAACATAATGTATTTGTGTGTGTATGTGTGATTGTGTGTTTAAATGACACATTACTATGATCTGACAGAGCAGTTGCCTGTTGCTACTGACCTAGGACTGTAAAGCCCTTAATTTTAACAACTGTTGGCTCAGAGAGCCTGTCCATATTGCTGGTACCAAGCCAAACTGTTCAAGTATAAGCTTATGCCTTTAGACTATGTGGGCAATTGGACCTTCAGTGATTATGTGTTAAGGTTTTGTTAAGGTTTATGAAGAAAAACATTGTATCTATACATGTATAGACACACACACACACACACACACACACGCACGCACGCACACACGCACGCACGCACGCACACACACACACACACACACACACACATTATGTACATACTTGACTGCATGTTTAACATAGAGCTTTTTGAGCTTCATCCAGAATTATTCTATGCATAGCTGTTATAATATTATTAACCATTTTGCACAAATCAAGGAATCATGTGCAAAGATAATGAGGCATACAAAATATATATCTTATTCTATTTCTTTAATAAAAATCTGGCTTTCTGCATAGCTGCTGATCTAGGACAGTTTGTTGAAACATTACATGTAATCCCCTTCATTTCAGGATGTCTATATTTCCAGTCAGCCTACTGTCTGTAAGTCACAGGGACAATACCACATGCAGTCAATCTGTCAAACCAATTTGGAATTTTGCTAGAGTGCAGCCCAAAAGTTATATTCAACCCGAGAGAGATGAATGGGAGTGAGAATGTCTACCTTTGAAAAGCTTCATGCTTTGACCAAATCATATGCTGTCACTCCTATAAGCTTTAGAAGGCCTGCACTTTTCATCAAAGCCCTTGATGGCTACCTTTCACAGTACTGTCGAATACACCCTCAAAAGCTTCCCTCCCTCCTTTCCTCCCTTCCCCAACCAAATCTCTTTCTTCTTCCCTCCAATGTCGACTCCCCCTCTTCCCCGCCTCTCCTTCCCCCTCCCTCAATCCTTCTATTCGCTTGTCCTTAATCCCACCATCCCTCCCACCCTCCCTTCCCTCCTCAATCAAACCCTCAAATCCCTCCAGGTTTTTTTTTCAATGTGTATGTGTGACTTCAGTACTGTCAAGGTAGATGAAACAAGAGGAATTTAGATTCATCACAGTCATAACCTGCCATGATAATAATCCACTACTATTCTTCCCATGTGGCAGTAGGCCGATATTACTGGCCTTTTCTGGGTTTATTTGCATATTTGTTTCCCCTTTGTTTCTTTTGATGAATTATTTAGTATGGAGTGAAATGACAGCAGAGATCACTGATGATTGCTGTCGCGGGTGGATGGGTGCCTTTTCTCCTTTTTGTAATTATTCCCTTTTTTGCTGATTTTCAATCAAGTGTTTTTACTTATGTCCCCTGGTGACAACAGACAAGAAGCAGAGAGAAAAAAACATAAAACAAACAAACAAAACAAAAACATAACAGAGACATTTTAGCATTGCAAGTGGAACCTTTTCACTGTTAGTGGGAATGCAGCTTTCTTTGTTGTTGTAATGATTTCAGAGTGGGGAAAAGCAGGAGGAAAGAGGAGAGAAGTCAGAGAACAGAGATCAAATGGAAAAATACAGTAAATACAAATGTGCTGGCAGAGTCACCTTACACACTTCCCTCACACACAGGATATGTGAGTATACATATACACACACATGGACATCCTGCTCTCCATCACCCACCAATCATGAAGAATTACTTAGAATAAGATAAACTGGCTACAATAATTTGACAATGCAGCTTGTCATCTTTTTGAGTTAGGTTTCAACATGAAGTCAAAATGAACTTCCAATACCTTAAGGTTTGGACCATTTGTTGTATTTGCACACAAAAAAATGTGTTAAGACTCAAAATCATAGTGAGTTGAGTCCACATAAGTGCCTTGATTGTAATCCTCTGAAACTACAGTCACAGTGTGTACCAGGGATCTACAATATGTACACACACATAATACACACTACCATGCTGTCCCTGTATTGCCCTATCCAGGAATAATAATGCATAATTCATGTCCTGAAGTCTCGTCTGCAGACAAAAGTCAGTGTTTGCATTTATTATTTATTGAAAACAGCTCACTTGATGAATCCTTTAACAAACAGAGCTTCTAGTAAACACTGTACCTATTTCTTCTCTTGTTGTTTGTGTTTTGGCATAGATTTAAGTGGGCTCATCAGATGAGGCGAATATGTAAGGAGAGGAAAGGAATGGCAGGGAGAGACCAAAAGAGAGAGAAAATGAGGATAAAGGAATCATTTTTGTAAAGGTATGAATTAATAAGAGGCTTGTGCATCACAAGCTAATTAATGTAACAATCCAATGCATTAGGGACTAAGTTATAACTTTTAGGACTTCAACACATTGATGTTGTAAAAGTTTAGTAATGCTACCCAATGGGTATTTAAAAACCTGGAGATAATGGATTTGTTTCAATGAATAATAATATTACAATTTCTCTAAGCATTTTGCAGTGCTGCTACTGTACTTCTGTATTCTGAAGGGTAACTGACTAGAAATCCGGCAGAATATATGCAAGATAAGTCAATAACACACACACCCACACACACACACATACACTATCCACTGTCACGGTTACACTTGTGTGGACAGTTTGTCCTGAGGATGGGAGGCAATTTATTGCAGAGTGAAAGAAGCATTTGCCATCCTATGCTAATGCAGTCATCATTTATTCCAGAGTACTTGCATTTTTTCTCTTCTTCTACTCCACCTCTTCACCATCCATCAGTCATCTAAGGCATGAGGTATTATCTTTCCAGAAGATTTTATATTCAGTCCCCCCTTAGATGGGTGGATGCACACACACACACACACACACACACACACACACACACACACACACACACACACACACACANTGTTAAATAATAATAATAAAAAAATCAAATCTGGTCTAGCAAAGGTTGAATAATTGATGTGTTATGTTAAAATAGGAATGAAATAATCATACCCTGTTGGATGTTGGAGGAACATCAAACCCAGAGTTGGAGCTTGGCAGACTGGGCTGAGCGGGGTAGGGGCCTTATGTATTTGGGACGACTGCCCAATAATAATGAATAGCAAAGAGTTAGGGGATTAGGAGATTTTTGTTCTGCACTGTACCTGACACTTTGTGCGTGCCCACCCATGTTTTTTTACAGCATGACCATGGTACATCTATCCTGCATTAATATTGTGAGATTTTCTGGAAATGATTTGGTTTGGTGTGCTGGGAAAACATTCCAGTAGACTTGCAAAACTGGATAAATGGTTGCAGCAGAAAAATGGCACAAGGCTCACAAGTAGTGCTAGTCTAATAGGAAGACTCTGGTCTTACTCCACAAGCAATGCATCTCAGGAATACCACAACAGTGTAGCAAGTAAGTGGGACTTTAGTAACTGCAAAATATTACATTTCCAAACCGTATCAAGGTTAATGAAAATAACGTGAAAAAGAAAGTTAATTCATTTTTTTTAATCATAGCTGAATAAGTAAATGTTTACCTTACCTAGTTATTATCTGCTGACAAAGAACATCCCATCACCACACTACTCCAGACTATATCATGAGTATACATAGTGTTATGTTTTCAACATACTTGACTTGATGGATGGTTCTGAATAAATGCTTCCTCTAGAAGCTCATGGTGGTGCTGTAATGGAATAATATCTGCTTGTTTGCCACTATAGACCAGTGGGCCTCATTTTCATCGCTATAAGAGTCAGCCATGAATATATATATACTGTACATCTCTTTATAGATGCACACCTACAAACCACTATGCATCAATGCTTCAAATGAAGATAAACTGTTTTTATGTTTAGGACCACCTTTTAAGATTGTGTCTATTTGGGATGCAACAACAGTGTGCGATGAATACATTCATTCCAGGCTCCAGTGAGAGCTGTGCAGCCGTGCATCTCTGACCGATATCTTTTCATGACTGTATGAAGGCTGTACTGTATAGATTTTCCCATACTGCAACAGAGGGATATAAATGTTTATTATTATTACTGCTTCAGTTTCCCATTCACCATCTGTGTTTTTGCCCACCAATTCCAATTTGCGTTTAACAAATGATCTCAGGGAATGAGATGCAGTGGGGTCAAGAGGGGCATTTATTCTCTCTTTCACTGTGGTGGTTGGATATTAGGATTTTATAGATACTTAGAGAGACTGTACATATAAATAAAGGATGCAATATAAGCAACATGATGAGTTGCTGGGGAGAGGGTGACTGACAAAAACTGTCCTGTAACCTAAATTTCTTTGAAAGAAAAAGGGCTGACTTGGAGTCAGAATTGCTTTTTACCATAAAAAATACAGACACCAAGAGGCAGCTCATTTGTGGCATTTGGAATATGAAATAAGGATTCAGAGTGAATGTTGACAATGTGCCAGTCACTTTAGGGAACACCAACAGAATAAATTTGGCAGAAAAGGGGGTATGATGGTCATTCATCCAATCCTGTTGCCACACATAAAGAAATCACTACTCCTGCTGAAGCTTCCCTGTCACATTTTGCCTGTTATAATAAGCTCCCTCTTCTCACTTCTTCCTCTTAATCATAATGTGTTGAATTCTCACATTAAAGATTTGTATTTGCTTTGTGTAATTATTTTTTTTACAGTCTAATCGTGTGTGTGATATTAAATGTATTTCGATTTTATAGGTTGTTTTTTGTAAATGACATCTGGATCTCAAGGAGGCCACACTATTCACAGAGGGATAACAAGAAATAGTGTCAGCATTCATCACTTTTACTAAATTATGAACACCAGTGTCAACCTGTGGATGGACAGCCACTTGCAAATGATGATATTTTATCTATGATCCCCAGCCAGACTGTCCCCTCCATCCATTTATGAGCCCTCTGACTAAAAAGTGTTCAACTATGGTTTATTTTATTAATTCAGTGTTTCCTCTGTTACAGGCCCCCTTCTCTGTCCACATTGTGAGAAGACCACCTCATGGGGATTTTCCCCTTCACCAGGTAACCACAAAGGGAGAGAAGAAGCACATTATCCACATGTACAACATACCCCCCAACACACACACATGCTTTCTGTGCTATACAATGCTGACCACCAGCACAGCAGGAAACACACACGCTCACACATACACACAGCATATTATCATTATGAGGTGTTATACACCAGTGACCACCAACACAGGGTCTCAGTGTTCTCTAATCCACACTCCGGCTGAATAGACCGCTCCATGCAATGGAAGGATTACACTGACGGATTAATGGGAGTTTTAATTTGAGTCATTGTAAGTGCCCTTGTTAATAAGAATAGGTGCAGGAAGGAATACCACTGCTTCTATACGATAGTGTTAAATGTGTACATTTTAGGTAGTGTATTGACTGTAATTACACATTCACACTGTGAGTCAACCCCAGTTTTGTCTTAATGAAGTTGAACGGAACAGAAGCCTTGTAAAACTGTAACTGTTATAAAAATGTGACCATTAAACATCCTCTACCACAGCAGTTTTTTACTGAAGTTGCTAGGCTTGGGAAAGTATTGTCATGAAAAGTAACATTATAGTGATACTTGTTGACAACTAGATAATTGTACTCCACTGTGCCTGTGGTCTGTGTTATCAGCTGTATTGAAACAAAATACATACAGTTGTTTAATTGAGACTACTGTCTCATGCAAGTAAACAGTATTTTTACTTGACTGTAAACTTGTAAGCAACGGGCATCAGCTACAAAATGTTATAGACATAACAACTCATGAAAATTCCTAAGTCACATAAACATTACTTTATGATTTCAGTTCCATCACTTTGATGTATCATGTTACCTGCTCTTTTGATCATTCTCTGGGTAATATGAGTCATAATTCTGTAAAAGTATAAATATTGCCTCTTTCAACTACATTATGTAAACAGTCAGCAGTATCTAAAAACTATGGCAAACACATATATTACTGTACGCATAAACATGGATACAAAAAGTGACATAATTTCAACATAGTGTGATTTCTGTCACCTAAACCAAGCCAGGATAGACAGAGTGGCTGAAATTTTAATCAATTCCTCATCTAAAATTAATAATATATTTAAAATATAACAGACATCTCAAACATTAAGAAATAACATGAAATTCACTTTACCTATATGTATCTTGTACAAATGTATGAATTCCATCACTGACATGAAATGATAACACCTGCATCATTTTGCTCTCCTCCTCTAGCCTCATCTGGTTTCAGTGGGCATGCACTGCTGAATAAAACATGTATGATTACATTGATTTTGCTGGATTTTATGAAAATGTATCAAAAACTTGTACATACATGCTTTGATACTGTTGTTTGGGACTGCTTATTTTCTTTAGTTTTAAGTCTGCATAAAAAAAACAACTGTTCATTTTCATCACAGTGTGCACCATGTCCACCAGTATTACTTTCCAGGGAAGTTTTGATTGGAAACTAGCCAACTGCTGATTGACTGCTTCTTGTGAATAATAACTTAGCTAATGTTGTTGCACAACACAAACAGATTTTCTTTTTCTTTTTGAATAAACTGCATACATCATGTTAATATGTGTATAGGTAGAAGAAAAGGTAGCACGAGAAAAAATGGTCTTTACAAACTGAGAGGCTGACATTTGATTACCATAGTATATCTACAGTCAGTCAATACTGTCTGCTCTTATGTGAGAATATATTGTAGCCTATGTATAGATAATATATCTCTTGTACAAGACAGAGAGCAAAATGGACAAACTACTCGTAAAGCAAAAGAAGGATTAAAAATTAGTTAACTGAACATTTCACAGCTTGACATCTTGCATTCCAAAATAAATTCAGGTTTTTTTTTCAGAATTTCTAGATTTTTTTTTTAATTCTGACATTTTTCTGAATATACATTAACAGAAAACAAAACTGCAAGAAAATCTATTGTGAACAGCAAAATGGAACATCCTTTTGGACTCAAATAGTCCATGCACATTTGAATATTTCTGCTAAAACTGTAATGTTTTAAGCACCAAATTGGGATGTGCTTCAAAATCGGCAAATTGGGACATCCTCGTTGATATGGAGATGCTTTTGGCAAAGAAAATGGCACGCCTCATATATTATGCTAAAAAAAACACATTTGAAAGGAAAGTCTGATATTGTAAGCAGAAAATTGGGGGTAAATTGGCACATCCTCACAGCTTTACATTAATTGTGCTTGTGGTATTGTCAGAGTGTAGCAGGGTGACAGACAGATGGGCGAGGGCTGACACATGTTTTTTGTGGGGGGAGTTTAAAATTCAAACGCTCCTCATGTGTGAATACAGACACCTGGGGTAATCAACTAGCTGTGTGTATGTGGTGTGAGTGGCGTGCAGTGCTGTATTTATCCATAAGCCTCTCTGTCCCTGTCTGTCTTGTTGTCAGGGTCTCTCCCTTGCTTCCTGGTGTCATAAATGTCATGTTTGCTGACTGATTAAAAATCAACTTGGTAGAGAAAAAACAATGTACTATTACATTTTTATAAAAAGAGGTTTAAATTATGGAGGCAATTTATTTGTTTGAGCTCCTGGTATGTCTGATCTCAATGCTATTAAAAATTCATTCATTGGTAATACCCTCCCACTCATCCTTCTCCATCTCACCCTCCCTGCCTCTGTAGCAGACCCATTTACTCAATGGTATCTCTGTCTCTTTGTGTCAGTTCCAGAGTTATTATTCTTATATTTTTTTCAGTGGTTTTTATTTTTATTTTCATATTTTAATGTTTGCTTTCAATTCTGTTTGCAGTTAGTTTCCAGACTGGATTTTTCTGAAATTATTGTGACAATTATTTTATTAGTCAGTCTCTTCCAAATATATCACAATGAAAATTAAATCACAATGAACGTTTCCAAGCTGTAGTCAGGCTTAAACAAAACAGAGGGTTTTGAAATTTTTGAATTAAGATTTGTTTAAATTCTTTAACCTTAGTCAGTTTAACGGGAGATTCGTTGCATAGGAATGTCCAATATTACTCTTTCAAATGTCAAACAGTCACTAATATCTAGTATGGCCTCCCCTGACAAGTATGCACATTTTGCATTAATGTGTTATGGCATGCTGTCCACAAGCTTTTTGATGTAGTTAGTGGAAAACGGGCAACACAGCAAATGCCTTTTATAGTGCCAAACAAATGCATGAATTCATTTCACCTGGTCAAACGTGATTACAGATGTATTTAACTAGGAATAAACAGAGGATTGTTTCTGCGAACAAAATTATTCCAGGAACATTATCCAATATATTGATTTGTTCTTGTCTTTGTGCGAAACATCCGTGAACTCAGATGAACTTGACAAAGGAACTTCTCCTTCTCCAGTTTGAGCATTTTGCCATCCTTGCTCATTGTCTGTAGTATTGGTGTGGTCTTGAGAGGAACTGTTTTCAATCATTTTAGAATGATCATGTTGCTTACAGTCAGATGTTCCTCTCTTTCTGAAGAGGACAATTCCGGTATGTTCATTTTTGATATTTGTCAAAGTTCAGTTATATTGATCTGTATTTCCAGGCAACCAATGTCTCTTTGGGTTTCAACACAGGGATTTCTTTCAGCTTGGTGTTTCGTTTGATAGTTTCCCACAGGTTCAGAGTTGTTCAGGACACAATCAGGTAAGTTCACACAGGTTTGTGTTTTCCTCTTGCACAGGTGAGTTTGACACATCAGTTGCAGAAAATTCAGGTAAGTTCACAGGTAAGTTTGTTAGTTCAATTTCAGGTATGTGTTCCAGTTCATGTGAAGGTTTAGTTTGAGTAGATGCTCTACTTGCAGTTATTGTTACTTTCTCAGTTTGCATAATACCAGAAGGAAGAGAGGAATCCACAGAGAAGTAATAGGTCTCAATGTAAGGTGTGCATTGGCCCATCTTGACCTTCAGGACACACTGTGTAAACTGGTAGGTCTCTTTTTTAGAACATTTTTTTAGAAAAAGCAGTTACCTCGTTCCTTGTGCAGTTATATGCATGAGCAAGAGGCTTCACATACTTGTGTCACTTTGTCTTTAATTTTTTCTTTGAGAGTACCCAACATACTCAGTATGGGTTACCTCTTGGGTGATAAGAACTTGTAGTGATATTCTTCATAGCGCCCAGTTCGTTGATGGTCGAGGACTCAAAGTCACTGCCTTGATCCCTATGGAAACGCTCAAGAAATTCGTTGTGGACAAGAAACTGTTCCTAAAGGCACCTTACAGTACTATGGTGGTCTTCTGGTCTTGTTGGTATGGCCACGGCATACTTTGTGAAATGATCAGTGATTATCAAGATATCCTTTGTGTTATGACTATCTGGCTCCAGGCACAAAAAGTCCATTCAGACAAGTTCCAATTTGACAAACTGGAGACATTTTCTGTATATCTTTATTTTATCTTAGTTTAGTATTTTTAGTTAGCTTAGTTATTTTTTCACATCAACTTATTTTTGTGTAGGGTTAAGGTTAACTGTAATAAACTATGTCAGTTCGCTTCATTTTAATGACGTGATTCAGTTTCTCTATCTCTCCTTTTACAGTTTGTATCTGCTTTCATTATCTTTCTCTCTGTCTCTCACCCTTTCACCTCTCTCTTCAAAAATCTGGCATGGAATCGAGTCAGGAGAGCACCTGCTGCTTTTCTGACACACTCTTCCTTTCTTAAATCAAAACCAACTGTGGTGAAATCAGGTTATTACCTTAGCTGGGTTTCTCTCTCTCTCTTGCCCATTCTTCCATTTTTGCTCAAGGTCTATGAAATTATACACTTTGAAAAGAAACAGAGGGCAGCTGGTCAGTCAGAAGAACAGGTGGAAGTTGGATTTGAAAGGGGATTGCTGCATAAATAAAGCAGGAAAAATAAATAAAAACATGACAGGGAGTGAGTGCGTGCCTGTGTTTTCTGTGCATATACTGTACATGCTTCCCCTCAAAGTTTACACTTCATGCTCCTCACATGCACATACAGTATATGTACACACAAACAATCCCATTGTGTGGGGTGGTGTTGACTGGGTGACCTGGTTTGCTGTGTTCAGGTATTTGTGATTGCTGTACTGCCTTTCATTTGAGAAGAGAAATAACCATCAATCCTGTGTGATCTAAGAAAGAGGGTCCTGCATACAGTATATAAATGAAACAACTTTTAGCCTATAGAAACATAGATAGAGGGAAGGGCACAGAAGAAAAGCGGATGGGCAGAGAACAAGAAAGAGCATAAGAAAAGTTTGACAAATAAACCCAAATAACTTCAACTGGTGGCATTACTTCCTGCATAGAGAGTAATGTCCCAGGTCCACACACTATGTAAAGAGAGGAGAGATCAAGCCTGCTCCACTCCTCTCTGGTTATTCACTGGGATATGATGAACATCTAACATTGTGTTGAGNGGAGAGGAGAGATCAAGCCTGCTTTACTCCTCTCTAGTTATTCACTGGGATATGATGAACATCTAACATTGTGTTGAGGCAGCTCACAGTGATGCATTCATTAGCCACTCAATTGGCTTGGTGCTTTCAATACTCCCCCCATGAGACAGTCTTCTGTTTATGGAAGGTTTGGTAGTGGAGAGGGCTGAATCAGAGGATCACAAGTTCTTGGCTGTCCTTTGACACAGTTTTATGAGAGGAGATGGACAAAACACNGCTTCTGTTTATGGAAGGTTTGGTAGTGGAGAGGGCTGAATCAGAGGATCACAGGTTCTTGGCTGTCCTTTGACACAGTTTTATGAGAGGAGATGGACAAAACACTGAGACTGGATTGTTCACTCCAGTTTTACCAGGTTCTCCCTCCATTCTTGGGCATTGAGAAGATAAATCTATCATCTCAAGAGAAAATACTCTCTGTGAGGAGATCCAGGGCCTATTAGTTTAACAGGCAGTCTCAATTATTCTTATTCATCACAGATATAAGGAGTTTTACTTGGCATACGTTCTGGCTCCCAAGAAAACAGGGTTTTACAAACATTTTGAATCTCTGCATTTTGAACCAATGTATCACCCAAAAGATGTTCCATATGCAATCAGTAAGGAAATTGCTCTACCTGGTCCAACCAGACAACTGGTTTACCATTAACAACCTGAAAGATGCTTACAGTATCATGTCATTGTGGCTCATGTCATCATGTCATAAGTTCCTGAATTTTCCTTTTCAGAGGGAAACCTATCAGCATAATAGTTTGCTGTTTGGCTCCTGTCTGGCTCCCTACACATTCAGCAGGTGTACACATTGTGCTGCAGCCGCTGAGCAACCAGATTATGGGGGTGCTTTTTCACTTAGACAAACTCATTTTGGCAAAGTCCAGAGAATTGGCTGTCTTTAACAGAGCCAAGTTTGTCCTGTACCTAACCCAGTTGAACTTGAACCTGAAGAAGAGCACCCCCCTAGCCTTGGTAATCTGGGAGTCGTGCTCAACTTTGTCATTCTGTGGCACATTCTGTTGTAACCCAGAATGATGACTCTGTAGCAGGCATCCCTCAGACTGCTGCTGGGGCCTGAATATGCACTGCCAGTCTGTACTCCATTTCCAAAAGAAACAGCAACTGCATGCTAACCATTGATCGACAGGAACACCATTGGATCAAGTTGGGGGGTGGGGGGGTGGGGGGGTGGGGGGGGTGTTACATGTCTGGGGAGACTGACGTGGTGTCTGGCCTTCAGGGGAAAAACAACTTGTCAACCTTCTTCTGTCAACTTAAGGCAGTGCCCTTGGTATGCAACATTCCCTATGTCTATACATTTTGATTAATTGAGTCAATTTATTACCGTGTCATGCACCAAGTGTCCAGCCCAAATGGCCTTACAAGACACTACAAAGACAAAAAGGCATAAATCAGTTACCTGCTACAAGCGATGCTAAACAAATAAACTATCTTGACATTTTTTCCAAACTTTTGAGACAAAAGTTGCCAACTTATAAGCATGTGTTAGTATGTTATGTGGAATGCATAGCACCCTTTCAGGACACTGAACAGTTGTATGTTTGATATGGAGAGTTAGGTAAAGCCTTATCCAAGAGCTGATTGGCTCCATGACTTTAGTTCTCGAGCCTACAGGTAGGCATAGTGAGATGATTGTCAAGGATATACGCACAGTAGCATCTTGGACCATGCCTTGTTGATTCATAAGGATCTATATCTTGGACACGACGTCCTAATTTTTAAGGTCTTTATTTGAGTGATGACCCAAGGAATGAAGCATGCAGGGGATCTGTTATGAGATTGCTTTGTGTTGTTTACTATAAGTGTGCAGCACTAATCTTCCTCAACATGAATCAGTAGGTTAGAGTTACTTTATCTTGTTAGGAGTGGACAGTCAACACCATAGCCTTTGGGTGAGCCACACTTGTGGTTTTATGAGGCTCTAGTTAAATTAGTATTGTGAAGTAGCACTTTCTTTCTCACTCTCTGTCTTTCTCCTTTGGCTCAGTGCATTTCACATCATATTTTGGCCACTGAAGTGGTTTGGGGATGAGAGATATGTGAGCATTTCAGTGGGCAATGCGTTGTGATTGGAGGGTGTCCAGTAGAGGGCTCTGTCTGTTTTTGCAGTACAAGGGTTATAATAACATAACCTATGCAAACGATAAAAGAAAGGCAGAGTAAGTAACCTTCTTCAGCAACCGTGAAGGCAGATAGAAAGGTAGAGCAAAAGGGAAAAAAGTAACATTTTCAGCAAACTCTGGTAGCAGACTACAAGAGGGTGAATGTAAGAAAGGAGGTCACAGAAGCAGGATAATAAAGAGATAATGAAGCAACATAAAGACATGCAATAAATTAAGAGGGCAATAAACCAAAAAGATTCAAAGAAATAGACCTTCAACATATTTTTCAGACATGCAAAGAGTAAAAATGATGAAAACAAAGGACTTGAGGCTCATTCTTCACTTTTGCTGATCTTCACACCAACACATTTTGCACATACAATCTGTAATACTACATTGCTGCAAAGGACCGTGTGAAAGGGTTGGACTGGAACTTTTACGTATCCTCGACCCACAACATTATCACAGGTCTACACAACAGGCCAAATGAAAACACTTGACTACTTTGTCCAACACCCCCTCTAAAGGCAGAGAAAATGAATTAAAAAAAAAAAAAAAAACAAGTCAGATCAGAGCAAACTGATGATTGATAGACAGATTTTTGCTTAAATGTTACTATTGTATGCTATGGGGACGTTTATTTCCAGGCCAATTCACCTGATGTCTTTGAACTGGAGGATCCTGACTAAAAGCTGCACAAGCATAATTGAAAATGCAAAATCCACAAAAAGGCTAAAAGATGGCTCTGCTCAGCATCAAATCCACGGCATGTCTTTCTATGAAGGATCAGTTAGATTAGAGTAAATTCATACTTTACTCAAAACTATTTTTGTTTTACATAAGTGACTTAAAACCTGAAAATATTTTAGTCTGGAATTCATGAATGAAATGAATTCACAACTTTTCCAAACAACTTCCTCTCCCTAGTGGTGGGACCTAAACAAGGCTCTGCTGTATTCATCCCAGCAGCCCATCCTCTCTCACCTGTACAAATTACTGTGTGTAAACAGACTGGATCACACTAGCTTCATGTGGTTAGCCACTTCCTTGGTCAAGGCTGGCTCCGCTCAGGAGAAATAAGGCATTTCCTGTACACCAAGGGAACGATATGCCCAACTGTAAGATACTTTAATACTTTCCAGGTGGAGGGTGGATTTTTATCGTTTTAGAGAATTTAGAGTACTTAACAGGGGACATGTTGAGTCCTTTATAGACCCTTCAACACTTGTCTCTTTAAAACAAAGTGTATAGGTTTTTTTGTTTTTATATGTAAAAGAAATACATAAAAATTACCTGTATAATTCCAATTCTTTTTAAATGGGGAAAGATAAAACATGGCATAAAAGCATTTATGCACACCGTTAAATTCTGTATTCTCAACAAAACATTTAAAATATTGCAATTATGCACACATCACANATGTATAGGTTTTTTTGTTTTTATATGTAAAAGAAATACATAAAAATTACCTGTATAATTCCAATTCTTTTTAAATGGGGAAAGATAAAACATGGCATAAAAGCATTTATGCACACCGTTAAATTCTGTATTATCAACAAAACATTTAAAATATTGCAATTATGCACACATCACACTCATTTTAAAGTCATATTTATCTTGAATCAAGATTTTTTCTTTCTTTTGTACATTTACTTGTTGTTAACTTCTTGTCTTGTATATGTATATACAAGACAAGAAGAATATTTCCCCTATTACTAAATGAGTGCACCAACAACTGAAGGTGTAGGTAAATCCAAAGCAAAACAAAAACCAGAGTACTAATCTTGAATAATTCTATATTATATATGGATAGGCTGTTCTAGTAGAATGCAGAAATCGTTGCAAATAAAAAAAAA
>JANJYP010035256.1:0-11489 GCA_024605115.1 Rastrelliger brachysoma
ACTGTTTTAGATGTATCTTATAGCACTTAGGCAAATTCACTTAGAGTATACATGTATTTATGTTGGTGGAGTTAATGATGTATCCCTCCTAACAGTGTGTTCTGTGTGTGTGTGTCAGGATAGGCTGTTTGTATTTGAAAGAAAGCAGCAGCCCCATCTGCACGAGATAATTTTGTTTATGTTGAGCACACCAGAACAAACAGGCATTTATCATTCATCTATTCACAGCAAAAGGAAGCCTCATCAGTGAGATCCCATAAAAAGACAATACAACAATGTGTTTCAATTCATCCCTTTGACCAGAACGTACCCACAGCTGGACATGAGCTGAATGGAGATCGGATACTGTCCACCTGATCTTTTTTTTNCAAGCTGAATGGAGATCGGATACTGTCCACCTGATCTTTTTTTTTTTTTTTTTTTGCATCATGGTTTGTTATGATCATCTATTTTATGTCTCCCTTTCAGCTGCAGGTGTGTGATTTTGTTTCCGAAAGAGCGTGATGATGAGGAGAGAATGGGTATGTATTTGTAGATTCATACACACACAAAGAAACACCTGTTGCCTGTAGGGGAGAATAGTTCCAACCCAACAACAACAAGTAGAATATCAGCTGTGTTGTCCACTCATCTGGCACATTTGTTTTACACATTTCTCTGCCATCCTGAATGTGCCCAGCAGGTGGCAACATGATTAACACAACTGGTACATTGATTCCCTCAGTTGAGATTAAAGAAGCTCTAAGAAATCATCTTCGGGATTCCCCACTTCCAAAAATGAGCAATATTTAGATTTTATTAATTTTTTTTATTCAAATAAAAATAGGTTTTACTTTATTTACAGTCAACACCTCGCGTTCAATACACGTATTTACGCAATTCTGAAGCACATCATGCTAAATCATACAGTTCTGAGCATACCTCAATGGAAAGGCCTTGGCATTTTGCACTCATCAAATTCCTATCGCTCTGTGTAAAGCTTACACTAGATGGTGTATCAAAGACCCCGGAGGCTCAAGAAAATGAAATTCACTTTCCATCTCAACACAAACACCATAAATCTTCTGGTCATGTGAATTTTTTTTTCTCCTAGAATGAAACAGAATTCAGGGAGAGAAGTAGCCTTGACATGTAGGTCTGATCTTTATGATAGGCTATAACTCCAATATTTTAACCAGCTGATTGTTATTCTGCTCTATTACACGTCATATGCTCTATATAGGTTACAAATGCAGACGAATAAAAAAATGTATAGTCTCGCCAGTGTGTATTTGTCTGCGTCCAGTGTGGCACTTAAGCGCTCTTTTACGCACAACAGAAACCGCACCTGTTCGCGTATGCTGCCTTCATGTACACCTCGTAATCATGTACATCAGTATAGCCCCACAGCGCGATCGCTTGTGCAAAGAGGCATTTGAAACTAAATAGAAGGTGATGATGATTAACAGGATTTTAAATACAAACAAAATTGAATTAAAACGGTGACTAAATGTATTAAAGTACCAATTTCGGTCACTGAAATGCTCATATTTCCGACAGCATTTGAAGTAATCACAAACTCCTGATCCACTCCGCAACAATGAGGAACTTTCCTCTTGAATTTTCACTGAAGCGTCAGGGACGTGGGTTGCATGGGATGAGAAGAGGTGAAAAGCAGCTGTCAAAGATGTGAAGAAAGTAGGAGTTGGGATCTAGAAGAACATCACTTCCTTATTACATGATAAGGAAAACATGGCGAATTTAAGTTCTCTGCAGGCTGATGTGATAAATGCTCAGGCTCATCGGGCTGAGATCCTGGAAAATCCACTCCGGGTAAGTTTGTTTACGTTTCAGACTGTTTGTTCAGCCAGACGGAAAATTGTAGAGCCTAGGTTGTAGGTAAATTGATAAAACAACTATTGCTGTGAAGTAACATAAAACCACAACCATTTACTATTTTCTAAGACTTCTTCCACTCTAGGATTAGAATTAGACAATAGAATTAGATTTAATTCATAAGAAACACCTGTCTGTTTCCAGTTAAAGAAAATAATAATAAAAAAGCCTCTTCCTTAAAATAAAAACATTTTTACTCCAGTTTCAAACTTGAACTTCTTTCCTTATTGCTCAGTTACTTCCCTAGATTGCTTTATGTGAAATGTATCACGCTGAACCTGTTTCAGCTGTTTTCAGATTTGCTGTGATAAAAAGAAAAGATTAGATTTTCCTCAGGAACTTGCCCTTCCTTACACTTTAATCGCAGCAGGAAGTTACTAATGCCCAAGAGGAGATTAAGTTAGTGTCAAAAAAAAATATGGAAGTCAAAATATAACCTCAGCCTCTAAAGCTCTTTGGGTAATGAGCACTCAGTGTGGATGAGGAAGCCAGACAAGCACAGAGATCTATCAGTGTTGGCACCTGTCAGAACTATTTTCTCCAGTGATCCTGACTTCTGATTTTGTTGGAAGGCCCCCCCCACCCCCCACCCCCCAGTGAACTTTTAACTTTGGAAGGGGACATAGAGTATATAGAAAGTGTGTGACTCTTAGTAGATCATAATAAATTGGAAGTACTCTTTTCTTTCTGTGTGTTTGCACTTACTAATGTCCCACTAATGTTTGCTAATGTATGTGTCAGTCCTCTACCCTCCTACTGTTATGCATACACGCATTCTCCTTGTGTTCGTCTTTCCCTCTCTTATCTTTCTGTTATGCTTCCTGTGTGTGACATTACCATCGGAGGGCAGAGACAAAGAAAGAGAGACAGAGAGAGTAACAGAGGAGGAATGAGAGGCGTGAGTAATGAGTAATGGCCTATGGGTGGGCTGTGAGAGAATAGCTCTACTGTAAGAGGCCCTGAGCAGCTGGTTAATGGTCCCAGCTCCTCCCTTCATCCAAAGCTACCCACCATCCCAGGGAACATCTCGACATCCAGGGGACAATGTCAGTCTGTCTCACACTTTAGTTGAAAATGTTTGCACTTGGTACATCAGCAAATAGGTGTACAAAAGTTTTAGAGTTGGCCTAACTGGTTTGCTTACCTACAGTATTATACATGAGAGTGTTGATAGCAAAGTTATCCACATGTCTACAGTAAATAATTGGCTCTGTTGGTGCAGCTCAACAGCTCTTTGGTGTAAAATTGCTGTGTGATGCATACAGTAAAATCCTTCTGTCTGTTTTTTTTTGTGAAGGAGTTTAAATTCCTACTGCAACAGCTACTGTACAAAGACTAAAGTAGGTGATGTGAGACTGTGCCTTACAGAAAAATAATAGTTTGGCAGAAGTGCATCAAACTTTGCCTCATTAAAAAAAAAAAGTTTTGTGCTGGTGATAGAGAGGACACAATCTGAGGACAAGATTTGTTGAATAAGTCCTGATTGCTTCAATTTACTAACAGGCTTTTTTTATAGCTGAAATAATAATAATAATAATAATAATAATAATAATGATGTCAGGTCCAGTTTACATTCAACAGAAGCTAAAGTTCGAGATGTCGCTGTAATCAGTCATCACAGTTTTCGCTCTCTCTCCCCCATCTTTGTCTCCTCTCGCCTATACACTACTTCTGTACCCACCGCCTCCTAGCAAGAAACTGAAGGGCTTCATCCAGAGATCAGCCCATCCCAGAGACAGACAGATCCCCATTGTCAGTGGACACAAAGGGCTACGCTGTATGTGTGTTGGTCAGTGTCCTAACAGAGGAGGAGGAGGATCAGTGCTGTCAGTCACTCCGTCACCTCTCAGGCCCGTTCACCTTTTGTCACTCTAGTTAAGACTCAGGAGATTCTACTAAGAATGATTTTAGAGATGGGATGCATTTTTGGTTCTGTTCTGCTCTCAGTTACCAGTTTGTTTTGTGCAAGGATATACATACATGTATGAAAAATTGCTTGTCAGGAGAGTTGGATGTTGTTTGGGGGGATGAAAATTGTCCTCATATGGTTAGATGTGTGCAGAATGTCTATAAATGAGATGTGAGGTAAAGCATGAAACAAGCATGTGCTCGTATTTGTTCAGGGTCTGAGGTTCAATCCAATCTGATATTACACTAAGTTTTATTTTGTTTTTGTACCTTGAGTTTGAAAAATGTCCAGTGACAAATTACCAGTAACTCCAATTGACTTTATCTCTGACATTTCTAATAGAATTCATACAACGCACTGCCTGTAATTTATTTGCAAAGATACAGAATTTCACTATAGAAACTGTAATGACTAAAATTTGACATGCGCTAGATTGTGTCTCGAAGATGAATGTGCACATAGTTGCCCTTGCTTCTCAAAGAGTTTATGCTAACTTTTGCTGATACTGATTTTTTTTTTTTTTAACTTGCTGGACTAGACTCCTGTTTGAGTTTGTGTCATGACTTTTAAATACCTCATTATAATTTTAATACAAGTCTAGGGTATGTTATCAGTAAAATATGCTTCACACATCAAAAAGCAGAAAAAACTCATGGTGTATTGGATTATAAATAATGCATGCATTCATTTATTTAATATCATGTGGGGGACAAAAATGTGCATAAATGATAAAGGTCTTCTGATACAAAAAAAAAAGGCAGATTAAAACAAATCAGGTACGGAATAACCTAATATTTTATTACTTGTGTTCAGTGCAGCTCAGCAAGAAACAGTGTCTGAGAAAAAACACAAAAGATGGTATAAAAGGAGACTTTTAACTTTTAAACATAGCTACTTAATTTGTATGCTGGAGCCTCATATTAACTTCAAATTAACATAAAAATACAATTTAGCACAGCATGGAGACAGGTGGAATGTTGACATATGATATAAGGCATATGACTATTGTTTAATCAAACAATAGTCTTAGTTATAAACACACAAAGCAGACTATAGCACAGGGAGCTTTATAGTGTGTCGTCTCTGCTCTACTTGGATAAAGTGTAATGTTTGCTAAGTAAGCTTGCAAGCCAAAGGCACTCCCAGCTGCATCGGCCTCGCCTGCTTTGTTTGCTCTTCCTGTGACAGGAAAACTCTCTCTTACACACTCTCTCTCTCTCTCTCTCTCTCTCTCTCTCTCCCTCTCTCTCTCTCTCTCTCTCTCTCTCTCTCTCTCTCTCTTACTTTCTTTTCTACTCTCTTGGATGTATTCATCTCCCCCAGTGGGTAAAAAACATTAGGCTAGTGTTGCTTGGGTGAGGTGATTGTTTCCCCGCTGTGACCACCTGCACTGCAAATGCATGTGTTCTCTCTCTTTTCACCAACACTAACACAACAAAACACATAAACAAAATAAACAAAAGAAGAATATTTTACTGTAATAGAGTTGAATTCACATCATGGACCGTGCTTGACCCAATGACGCAAATGACTCCAATATAAGGTGAGATGATCCCCTCCTCACACTTGAAATTGCCATATCTGCTGTGTGAAGTGGAATAAACTAACCTTAGGCTGTATATCCACCACCTTCTGCTTTTACCACAATGTTTCTTGCTCTCTTTCACACACACTCACACACAAACACATACACACACACACACACACACACACACACACACACACACACACACACACACACACACACACACACACACACACACACACACACACACACACACACANACTCGCATATAGTCAAACACCTTACCCTTTCAACCAGCAGACTCATGGACTCAGTAACAGCAAAGCAGTATGCCACTTACACTTTGTCCTGTAAAGCTTGACAGGGTTATTGATCTTGGTTTTAGTGAATAGAGCACAGCTGGCCTGATGGATGACATCGTCTGTTTGATCAATTACCACAGTCATCTTTGATACAGAATGCCCACTGCCACAGTTTGAGCACGGAGTCTATCTTTGCACACCCACACACTTTTTTTTTTTAACCTTGGTATGATATCACTCCCCTAGGAATCTTATTATCTTGACACCCATCTGCTCCCCACCTCCTCCTCCTCCTCCTCCTCCTCCGAAATCCTGTTTACCTCTGATGCAGTGCAATCACCACACACAATCACGCATATAGACACATACACACACATACATCGAAGCCTAGATCCTGTTTACCTCTGGTGTGGTTTCATACTTGCCGTAGGTATGTTACAGGTCAGTAGGCTCATCAGACCCGGTGTCAAGATGAATGTGGAGCTGAGGGTGAAGAGAAGATGGGGTCAGGCTGTGAAATAGAGGAGTTGCACTGAGCTTTTGAATTTGAAATTACCTTTAAATCCACTCGGCTTAAATGCTTTATCAGGCTGGTGAGGAGATGATAAGTTGTGTTATGCAATTAAGAAGGGGCAACAAGTGGGTCTACTTTAAAATGGGCTGGTGGATGGATGGATGGAGTTACGTTGTGTGATCAGATTAGTTGAAACTAATTGAAAAAGTGCTTCAGGTTTAGTTAAAGTGGAATCCAAGTCACTTAACTGTGTAATTAGAAGTGAAGGAGGGATTTTTTATTTATTTATTTTTTTTAAGAGCACAGACATTAGTTGTCATGCCAGTGGATGTCAGTTGCATCCATCACTGTATCACAGTCCTTCTGCTGCAGGCTACTGTGAGAGTGTATCCCTGTTAGGTTAAGTAAAGTAGACAAGAGGATGAACTATTTTCTTAACTGTTTTCATGTTTTGAGCTTAAGGATTTTGTCAGCTTCAATTGATAAAGCTTTGTAAGGTTCGGATTTATTATTGTTTGCACCTTAATTTTGTATTCGGTCTATAAATACATTTCTCTGAGATGTTGATGTGAGATGCAAATTGTATCCTTTACCCAAAATGAGACACAAATGTAGGACTTATAATAATTCTCATAGTCATTTTCTGGGCAAACTTGGATAGTAAATTGGGTAATTCGCACCATACTGACATTTCAAATTTACAGCAATTCTAAGTTTAACCCAATTATGATCTCCAGACTTTTTCCATCTAGCACCAGCAGCAGATCAAAATTTGCACATATCCAGTGAAATATTTGTACATCTACCAAATGAACTGACACAAAACATTCCTGGTTACTAGATGATGTATTGCAATGACTGTGTCCCCACTTATTCTCTAACTATTAGATGGATTACCATTAAATGTAACACACACCNCAGATGATGTATTGCAATGACTGTGTCCCCATTTTTTCTCTAACTATTAGATGGATTACCATTAAATGTAACACACACCCATGTCCCCAATATAAATAATTGTAATAAAGACCAAATTCCTGCAAGACTGATAAAGTGTGATCATGCTAACATGCTAAAGTGAGATGGTGTACATAGTAAACTTAACTTATGAACATCAACATGTTATTATTGTCAATGTGACTGTGAGCATGTTAGCATTGTGATGTTAGCAGTTAGCTGAAGTAGCAACAGAGTGGCTGTTATGGCTGAAGGCTCTTAGTCTTGTTTAAAGTGGAAACTCATTTATGTGGGGAATTGATGTTTTATTGCTATGGTGATGACAAGTTGCATGAATATCACACATAGACAGTTAATGGCAGCCTGGGGAGTATAGAGGACTTGAGGAAGCATAAATGCTCATTTAGTTGATCAAGTAGTGTGTCTCGTCTTCATACTTAAAAGAACCAAGTGCACTCAAAGAGAAAGTGCTGCACAATATTATTTTACAATTTCTAAGTGAAAGGTGTATATAGCTTCTGAAATGTAATGTTTTTTCTCTCTGAAAATGTTTTGTTAAGAAAATGTTCCTTTCGGCTGGTGTTCTTCATTAAGGAACATATTGGGATTAAAGATTTATATGGAATGTATAAATGAGTCTTAGATCTAGGATTCAAAATCAGCAAGGGTTTTAATCTCATGTTTTGCTCCCATGATGAAAGAACTTGAAGATTAGACCCTTGCTGTTTGATTGCTCATTAAAAGAAAGGTTATTAAACTGTGTTCTGTGGAAAGGAACCATAATCATTTTCGTCTTGTCCTCATAAGTGAGCTTCACTTTAGTTTCTTCGGCTGACAGAAAGAGCAGAGGGTTATGGCTATTTTCCTTGTCTGGAGAATGGACGTTGGTTTTTTGTTTAATGACTTTAAGGGTAAGCTGTAATGACAGCTCTCCCCTCCACATTATTGCAGAGAGATGTTTAATAATCTTCTCTGACAGAGCGATAGAGCACCTCTGGATTTTGTGATAACAATCAGCTGTTGTGTTTGGAGGCCAAAGAAATTAATTTACACTCCATTCATTTTGGTATCATTTGACCACCATGTTATCTCATTGTCAACAGTATCAGATGAACATTACTGGCAATAACCCACTGCCTGCCTTATCTGTGGACCACTGATCCTGAACATTAACAGTCTTTCAGTTTTTAGCTCTACTATGTCTATGTCCTCCTTTATCTCGTTTAAATGCACTATGCATTTCTTCCTCCCTCTCAATCTACAGCTTATTCCCCTCTCTCTTTCTGTCTTTCTGCATAGCTGATCCTCAGCTTATCCATTGTTTTTCATCTTTAAACTCCCATTACCGGCCCTTTTCTCTCATCTCTACACCCTCCATCTCACTCATAATATTCTTTCAAAGGATAAATACTTGGATGTGCCTGGGCTGCTGTTACTTCTTATACAGCAATTGAGTTTCTTTCTTTAGGTTTTCATCATTCACATTCCACCCCCACGGCGTGTTTTCATTTCTTTGTAAACTTTGTCCGCCCACAGCCACTGGTATGTTTATGACCTAAAATTAAATTTCCTCTTGGCAATAATTTTCCAAGCATATGGGGAAAAGCAGCCCAACATATCCCTTGAAACGCTTTAAGCGAATGGATCCTGTTTCTCTTTCCATCACTTATACACCAATTATGCTTTCCTACTTACAGCTGGCAACAAAAAATATACTATATTATTTTCCCCCAGTATTTGTATAATCTTATGATACTGTTTAAGTTGCCAAAAGTGGGACAATAAAAATAACTATGATATATGGCTAAATTTTGGAATCAAGATGTTTTCATGTGTTTCCTAGTGGTGTGATATGGATGGGAATGTCAGTCGTATATATGGTCAAATCTTTTGTTCCAGTATAAAATATCTAAACAATTATTGGATTGATTGAAATTCTGTTTCATACAGGCATTCATGGCCCCAAAAGAAGGAAGTCTAATTACTTTGGTGATCCCTTGACACATATGAGATGGTTGGCCATGAAATTTGCTACCAATATCTTTCATGCCTGAGGATGAATTGTAATAACTTTGATGATCCCTTAACA
This sequence comes from Rastrelliger brachysoma, assembly GCA_024605115.1. Taxonomy (NCBI): domain Eukaryota; kingdom Metazoa; phylum Chordata; class Actinopteri; order Scombriformes; family Scombridae; genus Rastrelliger; species Rastrelliger brachysoma. Next base: position 9,172 of record JANJYP010035256.1, read on the forward strand.
TTTCATCCAACATTATTTTCAGGTCACATTTTTTCACTTGTCCAATACTTTGGTTTATACTTGCAAAACCAATGACAGACTTGGTACAATATTCTTCTGTGGCACCTCGNGATAACTTTGATGATCCCTTAACATTTCATCCAACATTATTTTCAGGTCACATTTTTTCACTTGTCCAATACTTTGGTTTATACTATACCAATGACAGACTTGGTACAATATTCTTCTGTGGCACCTCGATCTTACCCACATTACTATCCACTGACCTAGTTCCATACTTGCAACATTGCACATATATGGTGACCAGGTAACTGGGTGGGTAAAGGTGTGTCCCAACCTGCATCAACACTTGTGTGAGTTGTCGTATATCGTGGGAGAGTGAAGAAGCAGAGAGAGGGAGGGAGTCTTTGTTTATGTCTCTCTTATGTCAAATTTCTGACCTTGCTGATGTTTGTTGTGGGGACATGTGTGAGAAATGAGAATTTGATATCACAAAACCTTAGATGCCCTGGCTCCACAGGAGTTAACAAAGACACACACACACACACACACACTCACGCACGCACACACATATACTCACATGCATACACACTAGAGAGCCTCTTAACAGCATACCAATGGAACAAAGCTCTCTGGGGTTGTCATGGAAATGACAGATGTGACAGCTGGAGGGAAGACTTGCAGGGAAGTATTATGGGATGTTTTGAGTTGTCGTGTGACAAGTGAAGCATCACCTAATCTTCTGCCTGTCTATTGTTTGTTTCCACAGACCTATCTCGTGGGAATCATCATCTCTATATGTGGGAATGTCCTCATCAGCATTTCACTCAACATACAGGTAGGAATGGAAGCAGTGGAATCCTGCAGTACGGCACACACTCATCACACAGCGGGAACTTAATGCCTGCAAAGAATAATTTTTCCTCCCTCTAAGTACCATCAGACTACCTTCCTCCTGTCAGTGTGCTCTCTCTCTCTCTCTCTAGCAAACTCTTTATATATATACTGCTGACATGTTCACAACAGGCACTGTGCATTAAACAGCAGAAATGGTGATGTATGTCATCACCAATTTAACATTTTGATTAACAATACAGTACCTGCCCAATTTGCATCCTGATTATAAATTATACTCTAACACTGTGCCTGATGCCTTATAAGTCCTATTTCAAGTAAGGCATATCTGTTTATCAGTAAGTAATCACTCTGAGTCATTTAGAGACTGTATATATTCATNGTTATAAATTATACTCTAACACTGTGCCTGATGCCTTATAAATCCTATTTCAAGTAAAGCATATCTGTTTATCAGTAAGTAATCACTCTGAGTCATTTAGAGACTGTATATATTCATTAACTATAAGAATACATTGTCTATAGCATCTGCCGCACTTAGACACTTTAATGACTGAGGTCTTAAATCGAAGCTATCTTTTTTCTCTCCTCAGTGAAGTCATTTATTACCAGTCTGTTGCTCACTTACACTCTGTTTAGCAAAATACAAAAAACTCAGGTACAGTTATTCACAGCAGCAGCAGCAGCATGTCAGACGTGTAAGTCAAATTGTAAGAAGCCGTGACAGCTTGAACTAAATGTGAAAAAGACTGTTAACTGTTGTTTATTAGGTAGTGTGAGCTTCCAGAGATAGAATTGTTAATGATTGTGAAGTATACATTTGCATTTGCCTTGTACAGCTTCCCACCTCNTGCTTCCAGAGATAGAATTGTTAATGATTATGAAGTATACATTTGCATTTGCCTTGTACAGCTTCCCACCTCATTGATTCGCTTAATTGGTGTCATGCCTCTTCTGGAAAGAAATGCTAATCAGCAGAGTGTAATACTGCGTTAAGAGTTGTGTGACAGCCTTTGTGATACTGTAATATCTCTTAAATTACACTTCCTTTTTCTTTTTTCTTTTTTAAATTTTTTTCTTATTTGGGTGGGATGGCTGCTAAGTTAGTAATATCNTTTTTTAATTTTTCTTATTTGGGTGGGATGGCTGCTAAGTTAGTAATATCTGTGCGGTGGATGTTTGAGTTTGTCTTGTGCAGCTCTACAGTTATTGGATTCACATAATGTGACTGCCTCCAGGTCCTCTCCCTTCTCTTTCCTCTCTCCCTGACAGAAATATGCCCATGTCCGTCAGTCTCAGCGTGGCTCCAAGCCCTACTACACCTCTGTGCTGTGGTGGTGTGGTGTGATTCTCATGGGTATCGGGGAATTGGGGAACTTTGCTGCCTACGGCTTTGCCCCAGCATCACTCATAGCCCCGCTGGGCTGTGTGTCTGTCATAGGTATGTGTGACCTTTTTTTTTT
>JANJYP010035279.1:0-15056 GCA_024605115.1 Rastrelliger brachysoma
GGAGATGCCATCTACATCCTGAGCAGGGTATGGTTGGTGAAATCCTCCTGGTCGGATTTAAATGATTGATTTTTCCCAAACAGTGCTATCATGAAGCATAAAATGCCAGGATTAGCACAAACTTAGCTGCATTGCAAGAATTTGATAGAGGTTCTGCTGGTCTTAGACCACCTAAAGTGAGCTGGGCCCTTAGAGGACTTTACTGGCAATGCCTGGCCCGCCGCCTGGAGGTGGATGGCTGATGGTTAGAGGCCGACTGGGCTCGATTGCTCTGGCACTGTGATGGGGATTAGTTGTGTCACAACGGAAACTGTTTTAGTGCTGTTGGCGGAGGCTGGACGTAGCTGGCGCACAGCACCATTCCATCACTTCCATCTGGACTGTTTCAGCACGCTGACACTGCTGCCATGCCAGGCAGTGAGCAGCTCTCAGCCCACACACCTCTCAGACGTCTCTCTCACCTCGCCAAATAGGAATGTGTGTTCTCAGGAAACCCAAGGCTCAGTCCGCCACTCTATTCAGAGCAGGTGAGGACGTGTAGTGGACGCACAATTTCCGAGGCTTGTCGGCTAGGTGTGGGTGCCAGGTGTGGAGAACTGAGAGGCCGTTCTTTACCTTAATTATGTAACCACACAGGAGCCCTTTTGTGCTTAACTGGATCGTATGAACACAGAATTGGATTTTGTTGTGATACATTTAACAAGCTTGTTGTTGAACATTGCACAGCAAATAAGCCAGGGAATTAAATACTTTTACAGATGTATGTCAGTTCTGTGGTTTGTGTATAAAAACCTGTGAAATGTGCACCGTCTAGATTGACCATATTTCCTTTGGTTTCTATGGAGCATGTAGTCAACTGAGCCATACTGTTGTCAAGTGGCCAGATCCTTTTTTTAGATTCAAGCCTGCCATCTAGTGGTGCCTAGAAGCCATGAAGATTTAAAAACGTACTGTGACTGATGAGCTCCACACAGTCAGCTACTGTATGTGTACTCCATCAACCAAAGTTACACAAAGAAAATGTTTGGACCTAAAATATTTCATTTGTTTATTAAGATGCATGTAAAACATTTAGTTGTCATGTATTATTATGAATTATCTTTACCTAACAAACCTATTCCTTCCTCTTTTGTCAGAAAGGTGCAAAGGACACCTGCAAAAGATTAATCTCTATTTTTCACATTTAAAGGGTTAATTTCCCAGAGCAGAGAGAGGGAAATTGCTTGTCAAATTACAATGATAAAAAACAAAGGAAAGCAGCAAATCCTTAAATTTTCTGATCACCCGTAAATGTTTAGCATTTTTGATATATGATTCAAGTGAATAGAAGTGTATTAAATCAATTTTCTGCCTATCAAACAATTGATCAGTTGCATCAGCACTGGTGTTAAGAAGCAAAGCAGGCAGACCTATCAATGCTTATTGGCCAAATGCCTGTTTATTATTTTGCCTTTGTGCGTGGAATATGACCAAGAATCAAGTTGTCCTTTCACTCAGACTCAGAGTGCCATTAGCTGAAACCTTGGTGTTGGGGGTTGTGGCCTGCTGCGAGGGCAATGACCATAAAACCTGTCTGGACTGTTGCAGCCAGCTGCAGCTAAAGGGACAGCCGACTCCTTCCACCCCCATCCTCCTTTCTCCATCTTCCTTGTGGCCCTCCCCCATTCCACAGGCCAGAAATAGCTGTAGTGTTACAGCTGTGAGACCCCCCAGTCAAGCTTGGGTGTTGATTATAGGGCCTGAGTGAGGGCAAGCATGTATGCCCCTCCGCCTCCCCCTTTTGGAGTAACAGCACATAAAACTAATCGAGTAATGTAACATCTCACTTAACTTAAGTGGCTTGATGGGTTGATAAAATGTAAACACTGTCTAAACATAATGCTGCTGCTGTCACTGTTGTTATTGTGCCTGCAGATCTTTTCACCTTATCACTTGTTTTTCAATTTGCGCTCGTAAAGCAATGATTCAGCTGTGAAGTGTTTCATTTCATTGAACTACATGTAGTACTTGTAGTAAAATTATGGGACAGTGGTATCAGCCAGCTTAGGCTATAGTGTGTTAATATGTGTGTGGTCACAGTGTGTGGTGTTATTAGTCTTCTGCAGCTCTGTATGTGCATACTCATGTTGTGTCCCGCACTCACTCAAGCATGACTTATTTGTTAGCCAGAACTGCACAATGAGGTGTTGCTGTTTCCAAAGACTAGCTGCAGGAAGTCATAATGTGCACGCACACACTTAGTCTCACACCCTCTTACACACACCTTATGTTAGCCTGCTACATTATCCCCTGGGGGCTTGTGACGAAATGTCATTTTCATTATGGGACACATTAATGAAATGGTTGTGACATTTTCTGTTTGTTTTTTGCAGTGATGGGTGCATGAAGTTTAATTTGCTGGTACTAATTCAGCAATACTAATGACTTACTGACTTTACTGTATTCATATCGCTGTCTGATTACAGAGTTGTCATGTGGGCAGTAAGTCAACTTTTTCTTGCTTTTTTAAATTTACTTTTACCATTTTTGTCTTGCATAATAAACAACCTATCATCAGACATCTGTCAATGTTAGCTATTACTATTGTTATTGTAATCTTCCTGTTTCTAGTACTGCAATGTGATCACATCCAGTACTCTCTCTGGGTAATAACTGGACACAGATGTGGTCTCTCCTTTGTCCCTGGTTTTTAGCATTAGCTTGAAACATTGTGGAGGTCCCTCTTGCTTCAGCCTTGGCATAGCATACTCTACAGTGTTGATTCATGTCCTGGGAAGACTTTGATCTGAGGTCAGGCTCTTGGTCAAAGAGAGAGAGAGAAAGGTATTCTCCTCTTGTCTCAGATCTCTCCTCACAGTGTCCTCCTCACATCTCAGCATGCTGACAGCCATTTGGAGCTATAACTTGTCACACTGTGACAGATTTATATGTGATGTGCTCTGCACACACTGAGGGATTTGTGTGGACTGCCGGAAAGTGTGTGCAGTCTCAAAACTGACACTGGGTAGACAAACAGAGCAGAGACCAGGAAATGTAAAGTTGTTGATTGGATGTAGGAGTTGTTGAGTGACAGGAAAGAACTAGAGGTTTTGTGAATGGAAAACAGGTAATGGTGGCAAGAAATGTGCCAATTAATCAACTGTTTTTGTTAATCCTGATTTAATTTCTTAGATATCCTGCTCAGTATCGAACAGGATTTCATTTTTGCCAAAATGCCCTTCGTAATTTACCAAGGCCAAAGGTAATGTCATCAAATTACCTGGTGTGTTAGAAACCACACAACCAAAGAATCAGCTTGTGCATGAAATATGAAAAATTGGAAAACAGTAAAAAATGTCCACAAAAATTTCTCAAAATTTGAAATGGCATCTTTATATTATATTTTTTATCTTTATATTGCCTCTTTGGTCTAAAAGAAAGTTCAAACATCTAAATAAATACAGTAACATCATAAAACAGGGAAGGAAATATAATTCAACAATGAAATCATCATGAAAGTGATTGATTTCTCCAAGTTTTTTCTTGGGTCATCCTCTCTATGTTGTCTTTTGTTGGTTCCAGGAGTACCAGAACTTTGGCTGGTGGATTGGGGAAAAGGATGGGAATATAGGAATCGTCCCCAAAGACTACTTGATGGAGCTCTATGCTATATAAACGCATCTCTGTAAGTACACTGCTGTGATCAAAACTAAAATATCAAAATACGAACCATAATAAATATGAATATAAATATTCTATATTTTAACTGATATTCTATCTAATTTTTCAGGAACATTTCCTTCTTGTCTACTGTGTGAGAGTGATGATGGATACATTTCATATTTTTCTTTTGTAGAAACTATTTGCACTGCTTTTTTTTCTTTTTTAATTTATTTTCTATTCCAGTTAATTTTTTTCTTACCATCTCATGCACTGCTTTTGGCAAATTTGGTATTTGCAACTGGCAAGATGAATAAAAATTCAAATAAATCTGTTGTATGAGAGCATTTTTTAAAAAAGTATATAACCTGCTAATTAAGCCACAAGGTGGCAATAGAGTCTCTTTAAAGGTCATAGATCTTTTCATAGACATTCTTAAGGCAGAAATACCAACTGTCAGTTTTTTTTCTCGCTTAAGGGTACAATCTTGAAATGATATTTACAGACTAAATTACCATTACGTGCCTTCTATAAAGTGCTAAGCAGTTCAAATCAGACCACTGTCAATATTAAAAACAGTAATTAGATGTACACAGTCCCCTGCATAAATGAAAATGTATTTATTTATTTTAAAATATGAGTTTATTCATCTGGCCTGCATTTTTGTGCCAAGCTTCAAAGGGACACTGGGTTTCTTTTTATGGCACCAGAGAGACTTTGCTGGGCAGAGGATCACACCGTGGCAGATGGTTGGCTATGCTGCGTGCCTGAGTGAAACGGCTGAGGTGCACTAATAAGACAGCCACCCACACGAATAGCAGGGATGCTTATCGCCCTCTAAGGGGCTGTTTGACAGCAGGCGATGTGGCGTTTGCCGGGCATATCCTGTCGAGGTTACATTACAGTACATACTATACATTATCTTTTTACAGTCTTCTTACTAAAATTACAAAGTTACCACACAGTTTTATCTGTCAGGGGCTCCTTTTTGGTGCGCTGCAGACAAAGGGGCCTTGTCAAGGTTTTTTCAAGGTTGCGGTGAAAATGGGGAGGAAAATGCGTTCATTAACCAATAACTCACTGTATCTTTCTCTCCCTCTTCCCTCTATTTTTTTCTTTGGTCCTGTCTCTCTGTTTTGTTCTTCTTGAGTGATGAGCTAGTCCTCTGTCCTTTGGGTGACATTCAAAGCTAACATAAATCTTGCTCTTTACAGTATAGTGCAGCAGTAAAGCCTCTCTGCTAATTGGAGATGTAATGAATTACCATAATTAGTTATTGAATATACTACATTGGGTGTAGAGAGGAAATGCTTAGTTTTTAGGCAGGATATGGATATAGTGGGAAAATAACATCTCTGCAACATCACTGACAATGATCTTAATTGTATAATTCAATAATTTAGGCAGATTATGAAACTTGTTTTGATGATGTTGAACTGTGCATTTGATTCTAAAAAAATATTCACTGATGACATAGCTTGATATTTCCCCTAAGAGTCCTCTTTTTAATGTTTGGCTATGGGGTTAGGTTGCCAAAGGCAAGTAAGGCTAAATATTGCCTCTCATTTTTATGTGCCAATAAAGGATTTCCTTAATGGATGTCAACTACACCCCCTTTAGATTTGGACAGCCATATCCTCAGAATATACAGGTTTTTTTATTGCAATTTAACATAAAGATATAATGTTTCATAGATAAATGCCACTATGCCATTAATCTACCAAGCACTAAATTACACTAATGATACCAGAATATCACTAATTAATACCTGCAACCATAAAGATACACTTTTACCAGCCAAATATATATAGATTGAGCTTCTGAGTAATAATAAATAACATTAGATTTGCTGAGAAAGATGATGGAAATATAAAACAAATTTCCCTTCAAGACAGAATAGTCATAGTGATTTTATAATGATGGCTCAGAGATAATGTGTATTAATTCTGATACATCCTATCAACTAACACACATGGGTTTGATCAGTACTTTGATATCTGTTAACTTTTCATGCTTGCTCCAGGACAGTGTCAGTCCACTAATGTCACCATGCTAACAGTGATACCTGCTCATCTTCGTTGAACAATACCTTCCTCATTTAATACCATCACCCCTGGGGTTGTCGAGAAGGCTAAAGACTTGATCTATACCACTTTAGAGAGATGTAATCTTGATCAAGCTGTCAGCTGTTTCTACTGCTCTTTAACCAGGTCACTCAGTCATAGATCACTGCACAGCTTCATAGAGAGTTTCTGTCAGGAATAACACAGTCTTATTTATGTGGTATCCCCTGGCATTTTGCAGGAAATGTATTACCTCTCCAACTGGCCCTCTGTCAGCATTCCATTAAGGCCTCTCCCCTGGTCTAAAACTGAAATAGACACTTTTTAAATGCAAGTCACTCTTAATTGAGGTCACTTTCTGTTAACATAACTCATGGCGACTGACAAATTAAGGTTTCCACAGCTGGCTTATGGCATAGTGAGAGGACATGGTGTGTTTAAAGTGAATGCTAACGGATATCATGACAGGCTGTTCTGAAAATTAATATTTTTGGAATTTGAGGCTTTTGCAAGACTTTCACCTCTTTCAATGGTTTTCCAATATCTAATGTGCAATATTATGAGCTCCAGATCAAGGTTAGTAGTAGGCCAGTAAATATGGGTCGAAATGGGTCATTTATTACAGCTGCCACACCCACCTTCTCTCACATGTTGTCAGTGTCTGTTCTTACTTCTTGTTTAATTGCCTTCTGGGAGCTGCAGACAGTTATGACTTGTAAAGATCTCTATATCTCAGAAAGGCAAGGGCGACACAAGTGGCTCCGCTGTCTGAAGAAAGAGATTATATAAAATATCTAAAACCTTGCCATCAACCAGCCAGAGGATGTTAAGTTAAGCCTTGGACACCATCACTTCATAGGTGATATTTTACGCTGATGAAGCTGTTATTGCTGCAGAAGGGCTTGTCATCTCTCTTGCTTACTGTATGTTTCAGTGTTACAAACAGGTGTCATGTTCATGGGTGTGGGTTTGGTGGTCCCGGCTGCCATACCAGGCAGAGCTATGTGCTGACATGTCACTCAAGATAATTCAGGCTTATTAAAGTGACAGGTGTTTGTCTACCTGCTATAAACATCCCCCATGCCTCACTCCTGCCCCATCTCCTCACAGATTATTTACAAGGCTCCAGCCTCTGTATTCCAGCCTTGTTTACTCTCCGGCTCGGGGGCTCTAATATCAGGTCAGTTCTCCGCCACTGATTTACTCTACTAGTTAGTGAGGTGAGTAATGACCCTGGATGGCCAGGGAGGATAGTTTGTAATCAGGGGAGGTCAGAGATGCGACTGATGCTCTAACTGTAATTATAACCCTCTTCTCATTGTACACCTTTTACCTCACTGCAGTTGATTGCCTGCCAATCCTTTGCAAGCTGATCACTCCCCTCTCACCTTCTCTTCTACTCTCTCACCCCCCCCACAGCGTTCAAAGCCCCTAGTTGTAATGACCTCGCATTCTAAGCGAGGTCCCATCTCAGTGTCAGCTTTTATATATAGAAGCTTTTTTTGTAAGACGGCCCCTGACATAGGAAGTAAAGGTATGAGGATTCAGTTACAGGGAGCTAACGGAGCCACTGGATAGCAGATTGCCGCCATCACTCCCATTTAGTGTGAGCTTTGGTATGTGTCCAAGCACAGGTCCTGCCAAGCTAACCCGTGCTAATTTAGTGCTCAAGGAACACATGGAGCTGCACAGTGTTCACCGTGTGCACATGCACACGGTAAACAGAGTAACATAGACACCTCATAAAAAAAAGATTTAAACTTGAGCCTAAATCTTCGCCACAAACATTACAGCGGCTGATATTTTAAGAAAAAAGTCAGGCGACTTACATAGTATACTCTGTATTTATATTTAATTTTTCTGTTGTTAGTTTTAACTTGTTACCACTGATCCTTTATCAATGCAGATTATTTGTCACAATTGTTTCTCTTCAGATATTACATGTTTTTACAATTCATTTATTTAGTCACAGGTAATTTGATCTCATTGGCCTCCTGGAAATTGTATCATGTTGCATAAAGAACTCACTAATTGTAAGAGCTGATAGCTAGACATTCAGCTTTTGTTGTGTTTGTCAATAAAAATTACTTAAGCGTTAAAATAATTTTCCTTTTTTGAAACCTAAATGAAGCACACATGTAGATAAAAAGGACATAATCTGAGTTACCAGTTAGTCAAATTTTGTTTATTCAGCCCACTATCACTAATTTGCCTTAGGAGGAAGCTTTGTAGTCTGCTCACCAATACAGAATCCTATATCCATAGACCCTTCAATATTTAACCTTTAATGAGGAAAACTTAAACTTAACAGGGAACTTCAAGATGAGGGATGCCTCTTCCAGGACAGACAGACATTTACTAGCTCCTCAAGCTTTCAGCCTTTCACAAATACAGTTGAGCAAGTAATAACATCTAAACCAGTTCATTTGCAGAAAACGACATTCATACAAAGTTGACATGTTTGGATACACATGCTGTTGAGGTTTTCTGCATGTTCAACCCAACCCATGTTTAACCCAAAGTTTAAACATGTTAGGTTCAGGATTTAATGTGTATTAACCCACATTGGCAGAAGTTCAGGCATTATCATTTGGCAGTCCACATCATTTTACGTGCATATTAATGAATTTGACACAGGCCTATTAACATACCATGAATGATAATCATGTGAATTTAGGATACTCATTACATATGTATTACATGAATAGCAGGTGGGGTAATTTGAGTAATTTGTGGCTATATGCAGACACATGGATGATGGACGGTGTCTAGAGAAGACAAGCTGAGCTGGCCAGTGGATCTACTGCAGAGTAAGGAGAATTTAGGCTCATCATAAAAGATTTCTCCTTGCCTCTTATTTCACTCGGACATTTTTATGTTTTTTTTATTTTCTACCTCATTGCAGCCGTGAGCTGCCTGCTGATTTACACACACTGGCAGCAAAGCACAGAGGCCTCGAGAGACGGTGCCCTCTACCCCTCCATTTTTCCCCCCTTGTTTCTCCACCCTCTGTCGTCCTCTTGCTGCCACCATGCACCGGGCGTCTCTCCATCCTCTGAACAGGGTCTGACCAAAGAGCTCCCCCTCTACTCATTCCTCATCTCTAATAAGACATTAGTCTTGAGGGGTTGTTATTCATACGTGATCTTGTGACACACATAGGGGCTGTTCCCCTGTGTCAAGACACAAATTCATATAAGGATGAGCAAAAGGCATCATAGACACAGAGGCTATCCTCCAATGTTCACATTTTATTGTACAGTTACAATATTGTTTGAGCTCACCGCAGCTATTGTTTGTCCAATACGAACATGACAAAATGTACGGATTAATAAATATTGTGAATATATAGATATAGATATATAGAATAGGTAAATATATTTTAACACAAGGCCCTTCTTTCACATCATATGTTTTTGGAAGCACACTGCAAAGAGAACAAATCTGACTTTATACAACATATTATTTCAGGAAAATACAAAGCAGAGATTGCAGCTTCCTTTTACCCCCTTAAGGCCATCTGTTAAAAGCAGAGGAGCTGCTTTCACACTGATCGGCCCTGATTCCAAGGGACGAGAAGTTGTTACTCGCCTTGGTACAGTGATCCCAGTAATTGCTACATCCATGCACGAAAAAAGTGACAGACAGCATGTGGAGGGGAAATAGGTATAGCCATGCAGAACCGAGGAAAGATACCAGGGCTGTTGGGTTTGATGAATGATGGATAGCTCTTCAGTTACCTCATTTCCATACCTGCCAATTGACTGATGGGGAAAAAATGTTTCAGCCTTGAGAAATGAATGGAAAGTATTTTTTCAGTAGATTGAGACAGGTGTTCAGAGAGGATTGGCCAGGCAAGCTACAAGGACAGATGAAACATCTGAAAATCCTTTCTTTTGGCTGTGAGGTCATGGGATTTTTGTGGATGTTAGTAAATCACCGCTCAGTATTGGCATGAAATGTGAGAGACCTTGAAAAATGTTTGGACCTGAGATGTATGATATTAGCAATTCATTTAATCTAGATCAATCCAATTAATTCCACATCATTTACCTTTTTCCTTCATCTGTTACAAATGAAAGTGATCGCCATGCTGTATAACAAGTTACACATCAGTATTAGCAACCTGTGCCATTGTCATATGACTGTTGTTGGTGTATAATTCTGGCCTCATTCCTTCAGTCTCATCCTCTATCTATTGACAGTGCAGCTGGGCTGCTCTGATATCGATGCATCCTGGCTCGACAGAGTTGCAGTCACAGAGATTTAATATCTCAAGTGGTGCTGAACTCCTATTGCTACTAATGGATTCTGTATAATGTGGCACTTAAAATGCATGAACAGCCTCTGACTTATCTGTAATTTGACTCCACTGGAGCATATCTCCCTCAATACTTCCATTTGTTTTTGGCTCTGTGCAGTCAGCTCTGTAGAGGAACTCTGATTGGGATTTCATATTACATTCACATTTTAACATTTTGTTTCCAAAACATAAAATTATTATTATTTTTTTTGCTTTCGAGATTCTATGTTAAAGTAAGTCAAGTGTCATATCACAGACATGAGGTGGGCTTTATTTGAGCTGTCATGGCAGAAAGACATGCTGACTTGAGCTGAGGCAGATGGGCATCTCCCAAAGGGACCATTTTCCTTTACCTCATCTTCTACCATTTTATGTGTCAAACAATAAGCATACAAACTAGAGTAAGCATGGTTAAGGTATTTGTAGAAATAAAACTATCATTTTATCTTGTGTATTTTTCTTTATACAAGTTATAGCCAGCTCAACTAACCCTGAAAACAGAGTGATTTTACCCTTTTCCTAGGTTTTTACTCCATTTAACCCCTTTGGGGTCATGCAACATGGAGCAAGGAGCTGTTAGCCAATCGATCTGATGGGTTTAAATGTCAGTGTTGTCATGGCAGCAGAGCAGAGTCACACTGACAGGCTAAGCTACAGTGGCTCAAGGTTAACAGCCGATGGACCCGAATACACAGACCATTAAAAGAGGAGTCAATACTGCTGGAGAGGTCAGACTCAAACCAACAATGCAAATGTTTCAGTCCACAGCACTTTAAACAGGAAAGAAGGCTTTTATGTTGCAGAGCTCTGTTAGAAAGTTCTAAACCGTGTGGGGAAAAGTCATTGACACGTGTATACACTTACACACATACAGACAACATTCTTTTTCATTTTAACTGCTAGTCTCAATGTCCAACAGGATTACAATCTAACAGTAATAGGACAAACAACATAAGGCGACAGCATTTTCTAGCGTGGTTAGCAAATGCAGAATGATTATCTGAAAACATCCATCATCGCTCTCAGGAAATGCTGACCACAAACCACAAAGAGGATCTATAGCTTTGTTTATTTTATTACTTGGATTTTTCATGTTTTATTAATTCAGGTAATTGTCAATTTATGTCTTATGTAAATCGTATCTTCCTCATAATATTGTCTAAATGATACTTCAAAGTTTTCTTCACACAGTCAGAAATAATAATAACAAAAATAACTATATGGAGAGAATAAGTACAAGAATAATGGTAAATATGAGAGGCACTTTAGACAAAGTTGCTGAGTGTAAAACAAAATGTAGGTGACATTTTCATGCATTATAGAGAGATGGCCTCACAGACTGACTGCAGTAGGGCAGCAAATGAGACATTACTAGTGTTTGTCACTGGGAAATAACTGCCTGATGACTCATATAATCTTGCCCAGTGTTGCAAAGTGAAATATGACTGAAAGTGAAAGAGTTTGGACTGAACAGATCACATTCAGACACAGTAAATAGCTTCTTTGATTCTCATAATCTTATAATCTAACCCTTCTTCCATCAAGCAGGACAAATAACACATCGATATTGGGGAACAGTAGTAAATATAGACATAATGGTAAGAGTGTAATCCAGTTTGTGTGTGCATATAATAAAAATGTAAATCAACTGGATATGTTGGATGAATATGTTTTGTTATATACCTAGTAAAAGCTTCTGTGTGTGTGTGTGTGTGTAGATGAAGAAAAAAAGAAGACAGATGTGCAGGGACACACATTTATCCCCACCCATCTTCAGGAAAGACACCCAATTTCAGTTGGTGGGTTTTGCTCTTGTCCAGAACGTAGTGCTGATCGGAGCAGAGCAGGTCTGAGGTGATGTCACCTCTCTGTTTCCCTGATCTTCATGATGAATATCAAAACAGCTGCAGAGAGACAGAGCTGATCTAATTAGTGGTGTTGATGTGTCAGACTGCCATCATTCTGTTTAGTAGTCATTACCTCTGCATAAGCATGGTGCTACTCACTGTGAGAGGACATGCATGTTTCAGTGTACACACACACACACACACACACACACACACACACACACACACACACACACACACACANTGAAATACACAGAGACTGTTGAAAACAGGCTCATACAAATATAAACCAAGAGAGACAGATAGAGAAAGGTGGCTTGTCAGTGCAGCTGGCACCTTGTTCAGTGGGGAGCAATGTAGTCTGTCTACCTGGTAGCCCTCTCAGACAGGAGTGACTCCATTGGGATCCCACAGGACCTCCTACCAGCCATGCACCTGACAGGGGGAGGGGGGGGGTGTCTAAAAAAATCTGCAATTACATATGTCACACTGCTAAGGACTGCAGTGTAAGTTTCCCATACCTTACACTTTATTAGGAGAGTGGGTTCAGACATGGAGAAACAATATGTTGTCACTGGCTAAGATATTATCTTATCTAAAGATATCTGGCCAAGTCTTATGACTGGTCATAATTCATGACACTTCTGTTAATTTTGTGTATGAAGTAAATAGACAGTCATAATATAGGATATACTATGTAGTGTACATAAGTGACTATACAAAGCAGATGGATGCATCAACACTGCCATCTTCAGGCACATTCTTGTTACCCCCTTAACAGGACATGAGTAAACAATACATTAAAGATAAGCAATAAGTGAAATTTATTACTATTTATTGTACATGTTTAAAACTGAAATACATCAATTAGAATATAATAAGATATTTTTATCATTACAGACAAAATTGAGAGCAACCGCATGATCAAAAGTGCAGGGCAATAGGGTAACAGTAATATTTTTTTCTTCAAATATATAGGATGTTGAATAGACTCCAACATTTCTGCCAGTGATATGATGATGATATTTTCATGTGGAACCAGATGAGCAGCTGAGGTTTTCCTCCTGGCTGTTTCCCATGAACTCAAGTGATGCTGTACTCCCTGCCTTGTTTGTTGCCAAGTCTTTCATCTGTGGCTCTGCATCTCTGCAGTCTGAGCTAGAAACAGAGACAATAGGGGGCATAAAAGGGTTTAAGCGTGACGTACCATATGCAGTAGGTGAGATGATAAATAAATTTACTTTTACCCGTTAAGCTGTTTACACTTGGAATGTACCCAACAAATTTTACTATCCAAAAAAAGAGAGAAAGCTTTAATTATAGTAATACCTGCTTCCTTGATGCTAAACGTTTCATAGTTTTATCTTGGAAAAACTATAAGGAGGCCACATTTTGGCGAGTGGCTCAGGGGGCCTCTGAGTGTTAAAAATCACTTCTTAAAAGTGAAAGGACCATTTTAATTATTTTTGGAAACATTGTATTTACTTTATGGAAAATTGAAATATGTCTGCTTAAAGGGGAACCATTTGACGGCTATGAACAAGGTGGAATAATAACCTTTCATACAATTTTTTATGTCTTTATTTTTTATATGTCATTGTTTTACTTTAGTTTTCTTCTGTACACCTATGCCCTGAGCATTTTGTCATTGTATTTATTATATTTCCCTAATTTATTATCAGTTTTTATTTTTATTTAATCATTTATTTTAGTAATGGTGTCATGTTGCTCATCTTTTTGTCTTCTAAATGTGGAAAATCAATAAAGACAATGTTTAAAAAAAGAATAGGTGGAAATTAAATAGATTTGAAATACTTAAAAATATAATGCTACAAAACAAGTACAAAAAGAGCTTTAGATTTTCCTAGCAGGGATGTGTTAAGCGTAGATAATATGATACCTGTCTGAGTCAGAGTCACAAGACGTGCTGATGTTGCTCTGCGAGTTCTCATCAAACTTGAATCTCCTGAGACTGCAGCACTGGACTGCCTGGGCCACAGAGTAGTGGGTCCTTCCAGCAGCACAGGCCTCTATCTTGGATAAACTGAGCTGTGACTGCAGGAAAAGGTGTAGGCAACTGTCAGACAACAGCAGTGGATTCTGGAGGATCCTGGAGTTGTAGGACAAAAACAAAAAAAAAAAGAGATGCTGAATACTGTCTATTTTAATACTTGTTAGTGACCAGTTTTGTTATGTTTGTGCTGTAGTATGTCAAAGTTCATAATGTTATTGATCTGCAAGATCATTCCTACTGTTCTAAAAACTTCTGGAGCCCTTTCATCCGATCAGAGATTTGCTGAGCATTGTTCATGCTGAAGAAGGGGTTCTTTGGAGGCAATTCTGGCAGCTGTGCCCTACAAAAGGCACAAATATGTCCTAAAAATGAAGCACTGAGCAGTTCACAATTAATAGAGAAACTGAAAGTAGATATGTTCAGTTGCTGAATCATTGTAGCATTTCAAAATACCATGAACGGACTTACATTAACATTGAATTTGCTTGTAGTTTCTGCCTGAGCCATACAAACTCACTGTACCTCCTTCTCACACAAGAGATCTTTTTGGTGAAGCACACGCTGTTGGTCTAAAAGAAGACACAAAGATGACAAATATTCACAGTGAGCCAAAGAATTAAGATTAAGACTCAGAGCATATTAATTAGGTAACTAGATAAGATTAAAATAGCCTTGTTTTGTCATTTTACTTACATGTAGACAAATTTCATAGTCTATGTAGGCATGCCAGAAGTCATTCTTTTGTATCCGCGGGTCCCGCACCCACACACTGATGACCTGCTGCATGGAGAAGGCAGGAGACACTGAAACTGTCAACACAATGCGCTTTGTCTTGAAAAAGGGGAAGTTTTTATTAACAGATAGAGGAAGTACAATCACAATGAGAAGAATGAGGATAGGAAAATCTTCTATTGCTCCAAGGGAAAAAATATGTTCAGAACTCTTAATGTCTTCAAGCATCTTTTAAATACAGTTATCAAATTTGGTTAAAGCTCACCGTATTTGTGGCATTTTCAAACCTACCTGATTCACCAAGTCTGTTCCTGCTTTCATAGTTCAAAATTTCTTAAGTTTGAATCTCAGTAACGTAAAGCCAATCTGATAATGCTGTGCTTAGCATTGAGCCAGCACCTTTTGTTTCCAGTGTTACTGTCTTGGAGCAAAGGTCTCAAAATAAAGTCACAAGACTT
>JANJYP010035305.1:0-12576 GCA_024605115.1 Rastrelliger brachysoma
AAAAGGTGTTACACAACAAGTGGGCTTCCAATACTCCCACCCAGGGTGCTACAGTAGCAGAGATTCAGCCAAATGCAGCAGTGATAGGAGTAGGCTGAAGTGCTCCTCTTTCGCTCTCTCTCTCTCTCTCTCTCTCTCTCATTTGCCATCTGTCTCTATTTCATTGTTTCATTTTCATCCCTGCTTTTCGTTCAGTATATTTTTGCATTGCGCTGCTGGTGTTGCAAAGATATAACTGACTCCCATCTCCAGAACATTGCTTTCTCTTTGTAGTAAGCATTGTTTGCTGCATGTTTGCAAGCTACACACCCAAAATGCCAACGCTATGAGTGCAGGTTGTCAGGAGATCAGACAGGCTCCTGTGTCGACCTGCAGAGATGAGATGCAGCCAGCACTACACAGGAATGCAGCCAAGAATGAAGGTGGAAAGAGAATGAATGCTCTCTCCCAGGAAGTGCGCATGATGAGGACATGTATCTCCTGAGGGGAGTAGTATCAGTGTGCTTGTAGCAATGCATTTTTCAGTTGGAATCACAGGAAACAGCATTATCTACACGTTTAGTCCCTGGAGTGATCCGGTTCTGCGTGGATCATTGTGTGAATATTAAATATCTGTCTTTGTTCCTAAGTTGGATATGAAAGAGCTGTAGTAATTCTTTCAAATAATAAAGCATTGCTGGATCATGCTCTCTGGCTGTCACACAAGCCTCTCCCTTCCTTCTCTGTGGTTAGGTAAATTGAAATGGAAAGTTACTAAAGCTTTTATGATATGTTGGCCACTCCCTGTGGTTTCCCCAAAGGTGAGCCGAGTGGCATGCTGCTGTGTCCCACACAGTTGGACTCTGTAGTGCATGACAGGGGCGTGTCCCATCTATGGCTGTAGAGTGGATGAGAAAGTTATGACCAATAAATGCAAGGATAAGCTTTTGAAAAACAACATAGCATACAACAGACATAATTTCAAAGTTCACAATGACATACAAATGTCATCTTTAAGTATTTTATGAGTCATCAGAAGGCAGGGCTCTTGTATTAGGCCAGGAGGCAAATAGACACTGCCCTGACTGTGCTTCAACATGCCCAAAGAGAAAGCTGCTGCTGGTAGATTAAAGACAAATAATGGCTGTGTGATTTTGCAGATATGTTTATATATGACTGTTGACCTTTTAAAAAATAATTGAGAAAATGTATTTGTTTTATGAGCCATTTTAGAAACCTTCTTCACCTGTGATCTAATAAGAAACGACATGTTACACAATCTCCTTTCAACACTACTATATGTCAAAGGTTAAAAAAGGAAAAAAGGAAGAAACAACCAGTGACTGTATGATGTGTATCTGTGTAGTGAGGGTTTTACCATGTTTCTAGTATCTTAGTTTTGACTTGTGTTTAACTGGTGAAAAANAGGAAGAAACAGCCAGTGACTGTATGATGTGAATCTGTGTAGTGAGGGTTTTACCATGTTTCTAGTATCTTAGTTTTGACTTGTGTTTAACTGGTGAAAAACCAGTGTACTCAGAAGTCCACAGGAGGACAGTAAATGAATATGTATTTTAAGTTATATTAAGTCTGTCTATTACTGACTTGCTGCTGTATTCAAAACTATATCATACATTTTCTTACTGTTATCTCACATACCAAGTAAGCATACTATATAAAAACTAAACTAACTAAAACCTATAATCCTCTTCAAAATATACTTCAGCTGTACATAAACTGTTGAATTTAAATCATGTTAGATCATATAGGCTACAGGATATGATTACAACAGACACAGCTAAACTAACACCCTCAGTCCAAATGTCAATCTTTGAGCCATCATACAGTATCATGAACACAGCCTGGACTGATACAACACACTACCAGCAAGGCTCCCAGTACTGGCCAGAGGGGCTTTTCCAGTGCAGCTGGGCACTTGGCTCCAGACCAGGAATGATGATGTCAGCTCACTGCATAGAGGTCACAAACTCAATTATTCACAGGCATGTCTCATTTTGGATCAATTTATTGACTGTTAGGTTTGGAGTATATTTTAGTGCACCGACTACAGTTGCTGTGCTGGTCCGGACCATAAGTACTGTGGTTTTCTGGTGTTTTCCCAGGTGTTAATATATGAATTTGATGTCATCTATTGTTTCCTGTGGAAAGCACAAGGGGTGAACTTTAATGAAAGTCAAAAATTATGTGATCATAATGGGTCCTATTTTTAAAAATACATATGGTCAACATAACCGCAGCATGGCTGGAAAATTAGTGAGCCTAAAAAAAACATATTCACACAGTATGGTGCTCTCTAACCATAACNGTAATGGGTCCTATTTTTAAAAATACATATGGTCAACATAACCGCAGCATGGCTGGAAAATTAGTGAGCCTAAAAAAACATATTCACACAGTATGGTGCTCTCTAACCATAACATAATTAGCATGGGTCATATGAAATGGTTTGAGGGGCTGGTGTTAATTATTAGGTGGTTGAGTCAGGCTAACAGCAGCAGCAAGGTCACTGGGAACAGGGCTGATTTTTAATGATCAAAGCCACCCTGCTATGATTTGCAGTTTCTGATGCTACTGTTACGTAATGCAAAATGTGAGAGCAAATTCAGCGACTCTACACACACCCACATGCTCAAAAAACCTCTCACTCATACGTGCACATACTCGCCCACGTCGTCCCTTGTTCCACAGTAGATTACAGCTTGTAGCGCTTGTAAAAACAGAGCAGGCCATCATGAGTTTTCATCCCATCCTCCTCCCTTCTTCCCTCCCCTGATTATTCTAACTGACAGTGCACTCTGTCTTTTCTGGGTTGCCTCTGCAAGCCTCTGGGGCACAGATTGGCACAGAGATAAACTTAGCAATAGCTAGCCGGGTCAGACTGCAGCCCTGATAGAGAAAGAATAAGTGTGTGTGTGTGTGTGTGTGTGTGTGTGTGTGTGTGTGTGTGTGTGTGTGTGTGTGTGTGTGTGTGTGTGTNTGGGTGGGGGACACAGCAGGTAAAACAGGTCAACTTTCCCACTGATACTACAGGCATGACTCTTGGTTAATTGAACATTTTATATATAGTAGTTAACAAAAACAGAAAAACTAACAATATAAAATAGATAGTCAAAATGTGATATTTAATGTTCCTTTTAATTATCACTCAGCATTAAATGTTGCTTGCAATCTGAGCGCAAGCAGGGATAATGCAGAGTTATACCAACCACTGTCTCTGCAGCACCAAGCTTTCAGATGTAACCCTTAAAGCAAGCGAGATAATGTCTGTAAGCGGGCACAAATATGAGAGCACTCTCCTGAACTATTGGTGACCGGAGCTCAGTGTCCCGATAAAGTGAAGCGGTATCCACGTCACACCAATACACCTCCTCACTTATTAGCAGGCCTAATGTTATTGCAAGTAGTTTGCAATGTGACATTAAACAGTTTTTCCATGTATGTACAATTAATGGGGACTTTTAAATTAATGTAAGTAAATAAACTCTGTTTAGATTGCTGACTAGTTTGAACTTAAGTTTAGCAGTATAATGTTACATGCCTTACTTTCCTGTAAATGAATCTTCTAATGTAATTTACGGTAATAGAACTGATTTTATTGGATTGTGTCATAATAATGGCCTTATACTGTGATGTAATCACAATATGTCACTGCCATTTGTGAGATATTGCATAATAGGCCTATTGTGTTTTTGAATATGCTGTACACACATCACCAGGTTTACTACTTTCTTAGAGTTGCATGCCAAGTAGCTAGAACCGGACTTTGTCCAAAAGTAACAACATTTACCTTCCAGCTCCTCTAAAGCTCCTCAGTGAATTTGTTTAATTTGAACACTGGCACAAAATAGTGAGGAACATATTTCACCATAAGGTGTTTGAACATGTTATTTAGTGAAGTAAACTAAGCTGCTGGCTACTGGCTTCATATCTACTGTACTGGTATAAGTGATATCTGTGTGGTCCTTCTTGGAAAGTAAATAAGTGAAGTTTCTGAAATGTTCAACCATGTCTTTAACTTGGCACACTGAGGGCTTTTTGAGTGCATGTGTGTGTGTGTGTGTTTGTATGTATGGGGTGTATTTGAATGCCAGGCCTCCACCATACCAAAGCCCTTCAGCTCAAGTGTTTATTGTAGGTACCAGTGAGCTGCTGACATTTCCTCTTCAACATTGCACTTGCATTACATACAATATAAGAGGCTGTTTCCCCTCTCATGTCCTATTGTGATTCTCTTTAGCTATTCTGCCTTTTATTTTCTCACAAGGTCTATTATCATTCTTGTAATTGATCGACCTGTTCTTTGTTTGGGCTTCACTTTTAGGCCAACTATCCATCACAGCTATCAATGAATGTTCACATGGCAGACATCAAAGTAGCAAACAATAATTCTTCAAATCTTATTAACAGAGCAATGATTTCCACTATGATCACACTCACACTTATTAAACATCTCGGATTTAATGACTGAGAAAAAAGACAGCCTATTTCTAGAGAGAGAGAGAGTTTCTAGAAATAGAATAGTCAGTAATTTTTTGGGACCAGCATCTAATGGTTGTTACTGACATTGCACTTTAAGGGACTTTTTCCTTGTCTTCATATTCCAGATGAAATAAAACTGGACTGATTTGCAGCCTTTAATACTACAGACAAACAAACAATTCTGCGATAGTAGCATTTAAATAATAGTCTGTATTTACTATTATAGAGTGTAAATCAATAAGTAGGATCAGTTCAATGCTGGTCTGTCTCTCTACTGGAGATCAGATGACAGTAAGAAAATACAGAAAATGGGCAGTCATATCCTTTAAATGCTATATTTGGAACAGGCATAGATCCAGATCTGGTACAAATATCCTGTGTCCATAAACACACAAAGGATATCCCTAGTGGAAGTTCTGCCACACTGTCTTCCGGGAAACAATGCCTCAACAGGATATGATTTATAACTCAGATATGGAAAATCTGATAAGGTGTCTCAAGCTTTTATACATTATGCATTTTACCATTTGGCTCTCTGTCATTTTTTAATATCCACTGTATTTATTTACAGAAGCGTAACAGTAACAGCGCTGTAGTGTATGACAAAAGTACCAGATCATTTTTTAAAAACTATTGTCTGCTCTGAGCTGATTATGTAAGAATATCAGACTCACACAGATGGGGATCTATGTGGTCTTTAGTTCTTACACTTTTTACCCAACACTGTCTATGCAGCGGCTTTGTTTCACTGAGGTAATCTGACTAAAAGGGTGAGAAGCAGCACAGACAGCAGAGGAGAGAGAGATAGAGAGAGGCTTCAATCTGTGTCCAGGCCTCAGGTCACGTTCTGCTCTGATGACGAGCACTCTGCTCTCGTTTCTATTTTCCCCTCCTCTCCTCTCCCAAGGTGACCCTATTCAGCGATGATGATGCAGCAGCAGTCATCTATTGTGTGTCCTCCTATGCTGCCCATCTAAAACTATTTTTCAGTCCATAGTTATGTAGCCTACATACCAAATATTTACTTCTTTTAATTGCTTATATGTTTGATGTTTTATTTACAATGGAACAATGTCATGTTTGCATGTTACATATCACAAATCTTCCTCCTGAAAATACCTCATGATAAAAAGATCAAAAGTAAACTAATGTATTTTAATTGAAATATACCAAATCTTGCTGTATTTGCATGATATATAAATATGCCTTTGTTGCTAATAGATATTATGAAAAATATGAATACATGAAAAAAGACAGCTGTGATTAGTGAACATCCAAAGAATATCTAATATATTATATCGTGCCTATGTGTTATCAGTCAGTCAATCAGTCTTAAAGGACCAATGTACATTATTTATGACCAATAAATACAAATGATGTAAATGTAATGAAACCAAAGAGATAAATGAGTCATGATCACTGGATGTACTGTATTTCTAGCCTGACTGAACTAATGCATCCCATGTATCCGATGTTCAGCCAGTTGGATTTCTCTGTTTGGGGACTGGCAGCAGATCAGTTACTATCCTCATACACTGGGCTCAGCAATTGTGCTGACTGACGATGGTGATATATGTGATGACAGTGATTATGTTTGTTTTTGTTCCATTGTAAGTGTACATGTTTCCGTCACTATAACACAGTAAATATGTGGAAGGAAAGGGAAAAAAAATAACAATATGCACGAGTCTTATCACACTGCTGAGTGAGTGTAGTCGCTTGTTACACTAATTACTCATTTCCCTGTGAAAACCTGTCACAATCAGAGCCTTTAACACTCTGCATCATGCTATCATTAATCTCCACAAACCTGCTTCTCTCAGTGTCTCTTTCTTGTTCCCACTCCCTGATTTTGACTGTTGCCATGGAGACCAAGGGCAGTAAAAAAAACCAACAGATTGACGTGCTTGCTGCATGATCTTTGGGCAGTGAGGTCATGTGGTGCTTATAAGAGACAGACAGATGAAGAGAGTCAAACATAGACAGAGACAGAGAGGATCTGGGGGGTGGGGTGGGGGTGAGGGGTAGACAGAGGGAAGATGCCAGCAGTGTGTGTCACCGCAGACTGGTCAGTAATCTGGCCAACACCTGGTATTACACACACAAAGGAGGAACAACATAATAAAGGATGAGTCTGTGTCATCATTGTGGCTTCTGGTGTTAACAGTCGATTATTTTTCTCTCTCTCTCAGCGTGAGTCTTGATGTGAGTGAGTTTTACATTCCAGTGTGGCAGCTGTCCCAGGGCGTTAACTGGGCTGATAGCTGGACTGCAGTGAACACCAGCAGACACAATGAGAGAAACCAGACAGGCACCGAGACATGAGGGTGTGAGTGTGGGGAAGTGCATGAAGGGTTTTCAAGAGAGATTTTTTTAAACAAGCTTTATTAACACAAAATAAATACACAAAAGTGGATGCTGCATAAAGTTATGTACACAAATACAGTTATACATACAGGCAGAGAGAAAATAGAGTTGCGGTAAGATTAAATAAAACACCTCTCATCTATTTCATTTTATATTAAGCTATTTATTATTTTACCTCATTTTTAAAAATAAATTCATATCCAAACAGCCTATAAACAATAGAGAAAAACTCACTTCACTTCCTGGCCTTTTTCCAAAGCTTTTGACTAGCATTGCATGGTCTGTCTAAACAGGATGGAGTTCATTTTGATATCTCTGGAAATGTATTGTGATATGTGATTGAAAAATTACACTATACGTGTAGGGCGTGGATCTTTAATCAAAATTTTTTTAAGGTTAATTATGAATTGTTGCACTCATTTAACAAAAATGGAAGAGTCTAATAGTAGTATAACACTGGGTTTATAATTGTGATAAAAAAAAATCAATCATATAAGTCACATTCCCTTTAATTCCTTTAAAGCTGAAATTAAATGTCTTATCCAATATAAATGAAAATTGCTTTCAATTTCACTCCAAACACAATTGTCTAAAATATTTGCAGCACTGACAGTTTAAAAAGAAATGGGCATCATTGGACCCTAATAAGTTAAAAAAAAGTAAAGCAGTACACAGAGACAAATAGAGGATTGAAACTGTGACTTTAAGGGTCTTCAACAACAGAGAGAGATAAGAAAGTGGAATAGGTTATTATTTATATAAATATTTAATAAACACACAAAGGAAAATGTATAACAGGGTGTAGCAGGGTGTTTAAATGAGGCAAATTTCTTGTTAGTCTTTAACATTTAGGTTGAAACCAATAAAAATCAAATGGAAAAAAAAACAGATTCAGAAAGAAAAAGAACAGCATGGCTAACACGATGAGTATGTGTGTAAAAATGTGTACTTGTGTATACTTTGACATATGTGACAGTGTGTATAAAAGTGCATTTATGTGGCACGTGGATCCATTCAAAACTCATCTAAGGTGCTCAAGCCACTGTTTTCCTTCTGATTGTGTTTTCAATTCATCTGTAGCCCTTTCTGCTGTCAGAGGAACAAAAGAAACAAGAGGAGGTGTTATTCTTGGATCAAACTTGTTGTGTGTTCAGTAAAGTCGGCCACATTAACACCCAGCACTGCCCTTGTCATGGTGATGATTGTGGCCTCTCTGCTGCTGTTCCTTTCAGCAGCTACGATAGTCCCTTTTTCACAGCGTGACTACTGTGAATATATTTCAAACAAGGTTTCCATGGTGACCAGTGGCACGCCAACATTGCAAGGGCAGTGAATATTGTGGGAGGGAGGGCAATTACATAGGAACATCTGTGTGTGAGTGTGTGGTGAGGAGGAGGAGAAGGACGAAGAGGAGGAGAAGGAGGAGGAAAAGCATGGGAGGGAATGATGTTGTTGCTGCACTTCCTGTCTTGATATCCTGTTTCCTGTTTCCTCTCACGTGTGAAGTGGAGTTCTTCCTCTGTCTGTCTATCCTCCTCGTTCATTCCTTTGTCTTTTCAAAAAGGTCTGTCTGTCATATTTGCCAATGCACACTGGCTTTCTAACTCTTAAATGTTAGAGACACATACATTTATCACAAAGTATATACAACATGTATGTTTAAATGTTTATTTGTGAGAAAAAATGTCAGTATTTTGGCTCAGGTATCCTGTTTTTCCCACTGATTTAATTTTTATTGACTTCTTTTACTTTAGTTTTTGTGTCATTAACCCTGCTTACCATAAATGGCATAAAAATAGAATATCTACATGTGTTTTGAAAATTCACAAGAACTGTTAATTACCAATCATGTCAGGTAGCCTATATGTACACTGTGGACCACATCTCGTATCACCACTCATTATTTTACTTAAATGACATATTACACAGATTAGCACTGTTTAGCATTACTTACAATATTTTACACAACAAGACAGTGTTATGTTTGATAGATGTAAATATTATTTGCATTTTTTACTTTGGCAAAGTTAACAAAGCTGAAACATTTTGCGAGGTTTTGCTTAAATACATGTTCTATTTGTTAAATCAGATATAATCAATGATTTTGATTATAACAATGTATCACATGACAATGTGTAATGTCCTTACATGCTTTAATTGAAGAATCTGTCTGCCCTGTAGTAAGAGACTTGGAGTCCCCCGAATTAAAAACTACAGGCTAAAAAGACTTTTATACAGCATTCTGTCCTGTTGTTCAACCAAGATCAGTGTGCTCAATCCAGATGATTTGACGTGTCATGTATGTTTGTTATGCATGTTTGTCATGTGTTATATAAGGCTGTGAAAAGTGTCATATGTGTCACTTAATCGGTGTGTCAACCTCATAAATTGAACAGCACCTTAACAGACCAAAAACAGAAATAAAGGAGAGAAGATAAGACATATTCATCTGATGAACACGATTCCAAATGAAAGCTACTGTTGCTCCATAACTACTGGATGTGTAAATGAATAACTGCTGGTTCAACATGTCACCTCACTGTTAAACCTGCAGGGTGGAATTTTGACATATAAAATGAACATCCATTATGTTCAAGCCCGTGCCAAATGAATTCATGCAATGCTAATTAAGCCTATCATCACTAGATATATCTCTCTGTTTATCACAGCACACATACCTTTTAAATATGGTGTTGGTGGCAACATTCCCACGCTGTCTGGATAAATGCATACAGCATATGCTTAATGGACAGGACATACACACAAGACACTTCTGCCAGCTGAGCCAGCTAACTCCCAGTTAAGCATGAGCTAACTTAAAAGTAATTTATATAGGTAGCATTAGAATATTTTTTGTTTTGGTATCTTTGTGATTGATATAGTGTTTTAACACACTGTTTTTAACACACTGTGCATAATTTCTACAGCTACAAGACAGAATATATCTATTATTAACATTAACTTTCCAATAATCAGCTCCATTCATGAGTGTTAAGGGTTAATTCAGGTTCAGACAGGTTTCAGGGTCCAGTTTAGGACACAGATGGCAAACCAAGCAAGAGCTCATTATGCTGCATGTGCTGCTCCTTCACCATCCTGTTCACTGCCATAATGTGTCATAATTTTTTTTTTTTTTTGCTGCAGACACACAAACAGATCAATACCACCCTCCTCACACTCATCAAAGAGAAAAGAGCTGAGGATGACAGTGGAGGGTTTTTTTTCTTGCAACCAGCAAGAGTGAAACTCAAAAGGGGAATGAAAATGGTGAAATATTCATGAGAGCAGGAACATGTCTGTGAGGGAGAGGCGAGAGGAAAGAGACAAAGGCAAAGCTCTGTGTGTGTGTGTGTGTGTGTGTGTGTGTGTGTGTGTGTGTGTGTGTGTGTGTGTGTGTGTGTGTGTGTGTGTGTGTGTGTGTGTGTGTGTGAGAATAAATTTGTCCTGGTGGGAAAAAAACAGCATTACCCTAATAAGAGGCCTCCCAGCTGAGAGGCCTCTTATCAAATATTGTCTTTTATCAAGGCTGCAGCATTAGTTACAGCCCTCTACTAACAAGAGCCTCTATACACTGTTCTACAGGAAGACATTTGCATAAAAATAGAGGGGTCAGGAAAGGCAGAGTGTATATAAAGCCCTTTTCAACTGTGTAATGTTGTGTGCGTGTATGTGCATGTGTATGAGTGTGTGTGTGTGTGTGTGTGTGTGTGTGTGTGTGTGTGTGTGTGTGTGTGTGTGTGTGTGTGTGTGTNGCTCAGTTACTTGCCTGAAGCTTGAGCAGAAGGCATGTTGGAACAAATCTTTGAAAAGATCAGTGTTATACAACCTGTTTCTTTTAAAACAGAGTCGACTGCTGATTTGAAACAATGTTATCACATGCTGCCCTCTTTTGGTTGTCAGCATACACTGACAAAAAGCTGCTGTTCAAATTTCTTGTGATTGGAGAGAAGGACTAATTATACTGATGCTCTGTCTCTAAAAATCAAGTGAAAACTGTAAAGTCGAAGAGGAGAACATCTCAATGTCCTACTTAGTCTAGATCTTCATCTTCCACTTTTGTTTCCCAGTAGCTCACTTTTTTCAGATTCTTAGTTGTTTTTACGTTTGAGTGCAGAAAATAACACCAAAACACAATTCTTATAGCATGAATTTAGCCAAATGTTTCCTAAAGTTTCCCAGAATACACACATACAAGTGAGGATAACAGTTTACACTGAGGGTGTTAATTAAATGTGACTCTTACTTATTTCAAATTTTAAAAAATCACCTTTTAGAAATGTTTGTCACATTGACTGAAATCATGTTGGCTGTTTTAGGTAACAGAAGACCATGATATAGTGTGCTTGGGAATATTTTTCCTCCGTAAATGTTTAAATTAAAGGATATGCTCTGATCTATGAAAGATTCATTAAGGATTCATGATCATTAATGACTAATGAATTAATGACTATATTGTTTTTATTTAGAATAAAAAACAGATTTGTGTCAATACAGTTCAGAAATTTGGTGTAGAGATGATGTATGATAATTGATATGGTGTTTATTAATGCTGTTCTTAACGTTTAAGTTAATGTTTGGTTAACTTAGTTCCTAACGGTGGCAAAAACAGCACAGTGCTCACATAGGTTTATTGCCCCACCAAAGTTCATTGTCTGATCCAAGGAGTAGATCTATCAGTGAATATGGTTGTTTCCAGAGTATTTAAGAGACAACTTTGGTCATTAAATAACATAACATTACTTATTATTATTACTCATACTTAGACAATGTCTGCTATTTCTGATATTTTCTCCCTTTATACAATATTTACATAAATGTAAATATTATTATTTTACAGTTTTCAACAAAGGTAAGTAATCTTGTAAATGCTGGAATACAGTTTCTGTCTGCAAAATTCAAGTTTTCGTCTCTGCTGGTGAGGGAGTACGAATGGTATGCAGATGCAAAATTGATATGGTATTAAACTGATCCCATAGAGTAAGTGCTCGTTAAATAGATTGACTTATTTGGACTACCGGAAGCGAGGGATGTAAACAAATTGGTATGTGACTGTTCACCATGTTTTTCTTCTTTTTGAGTTATACACGCTACAGTGCGATGTCTGCTGATGTTGCATAACTTTTGTGGTCAAATTTGAAGTATGTTTTTTTTTTAAATTTATTTATTTATTTTTTGTTTTATTTTATTTCAGAAAAACAAACAAGGCGGTACAGGACAAACAAATGCAAAACAAAACAGGCAGACAGAAGAAAAAACAGCAACAAAAAACAAAAATGCAAGTCAACAAAACAAAATAGATAGCTGACATCATATTGAGTTTGTGGAAGTGGTGTGTACAGTATGTGTATGTGAGTGAATGAGCGCGTATATGTGCATGTGGGTGTTTAGATGAAATGCATGTGATGATTCATTGTATGATACAGTACAACAAAACAGATGTAATAGATAAGATGACATGACAATATGATAATTTGATATAAGAATGTAGTATAGCCTAATAATATAATAACAAATCACAATCTAATATATAGATTGTGATTTTTTAAATAGAAGATATCAAATTAGAATACACTCTAATAATAATAACAACAACAACAACAATAAAATATTGATAATAATATCAATAAGGGGAAGGAGAATAGATGAAGGTGAAACAGAAAAGAGAAGAGAAAAAACAATAAATGAATACATAATAAATAAATTATGGTAAAGAGAGGAGGCAGGACTAGA
>JANJYP010035306.1:0-10599 GCA_024605115.1 Rastrelliger brachysoma
TTTCTTTCTAATCCTCTTTTATCGTTTCCTCTCTAGTCATCTGTTGATTCCTACACACTGAGATTGGATCAATCAGCTCTGATTCAGTCCTCTTGTCCAGACCTCCTCTGTCCTGTCCTGTCCTGTCCTCTCCTCCTTGGTGGCTTAGATTCTCTTTTTTCATTTAGACACAGCCCCCCTGCTTCTCCACCTCCCCCACTCCCCTTCTCTCTCTCACTCCCTCTTGGCCTCAGCTTTCTTGCCTCTGTATTCGCCTTCCTCTCCCTTTGTGGCATTTTTCCCCCTCTAACATTTCAATCATGTTCTGAAATAAAAGCCTTTGTTGGAGTACAGAGCCAGGGTGTGTTTGTGGGTTTTTTTTCTATCATGTAGCTGAAAGCAAGATGTAAGTCTGGTGTCTATGCGCGTGCATGTGTGAGTGTGTGTAAAGAGTCTGATCGACCTACAGTGCGATTGCAGAAGGCTTGCTAACCTGCTCAGTCTCAGTCTTTCACTTCCGCTGCAGCTTTGTTTTTCTTGTACCGTGGATTTGTGGGCGAACAGTATTAGTGCGTCTGTAGGTGTGATTGAGGATGTCGCTGTGGATCCCCTGTGTCTTAGCGCAGTTTCCTGGTCGTCTTTGAATCGTTCAGAAGTGTAGCCTTGTTCCTTGGGGCTGTTGAATCTTCCTCAGCTTGGGTGAATGATGATACGGATGATGATAGCCTGTACTCCAGGGCCCCACG
This sequence comes from Rastrelliger brachysoma, assembly GCA_024605115.1. Lineage (NCBI taxonomy): Eukaryota > Metazoa > Chordata > Actinopteri > Scombriformes > Scombridae > Rastrelliger > Rastrelliger brachysoma. The sequence goes on from JANJYP010035306.1 coordinate 726, forward strand.
AGTAGCAACACCAGCATGGCTCAAAGCCGCCTCAGCACCAACATTTGTGTGTCGTGTGTGTCCTTCTGCCAAGCACTCACTCTCACTCTGTCTCTCTCTCTCTGGGTAAGGGGCTTTTAGGCCTGCCAACTCAAGTCATCTTCAACAAGCATCCAGAGGCCTAATTCTGAAACAAGCTCTCCACATCCAAATGCCACAGTTGGGCAGACAGTCAGAAGATGGTTGAAAGCTCAAAGGTCCTTCTTCGAAGTCAAAATCAATCCTGGATACTCTTGCAAGCAGTGGGTCATGCAAAAGTAGTACAGTGCTGTGTTACACTTGGTTTCAATAGCCAGGTTGTAATTAATGAGCAGCACAGAGAAATAGCTTGAAAAAATTTGATGTTATTATCGGCTGTAATATAGCAATTAGTACAACATAAATTCATAGTTCAGTGATGTAAAGAGTACATTTTGAGACTGTGATGGACAGATAGGCTGTGTGCGGAATACAGGCTATAAGAGCAGGGATTAGGGAGGCGAGGAGTGCAGTCCTGCTTCTTTCCCTCTCAGTTACTGCCTCACTCTCCACCGTTAAATGTTTGATCACTTCCTTTTCAGTTCACGTAGATCATCTTCAGAGGCAGCAGAGCTGTGTACTGTATGTAGTCCTCTCCAAGCAGCGCTATGATGGTCAGTCATACAGTTCAATGTGAAAAGGTCTCCCAAAGGTTGGTAAAAATGGGCCTCTGGTTTCCCAGAAGTGTACTTCGCTGGCATTTGCTTCAGCAGGGCAGCAGGCAGAGTGGTAGAGAGCAGTACACTGTAAAGAAAAAAAACAGGGTTAGAATTTCTTAATGTTGACAAATAATAAATCCAACTGACTTTAAACAGTTTTAATTCTTCACAAAAAAGAAAGACTAAAGATCATTACAGTAAATAATACATTAATGATGAGCTCTTGTATGTTATACAGTAAAGGTAATGGATTGGTTATTGGGATCAGGATATGAAGTGGAAATGTATTCTTAATTATATCAAACTGTAGGCTCTTCCATTTCCCAGTCACAGGCTGCATACAGTATGTGTAGTACGCATACTGTATGCTCTATAAAGAATAATTCACAACATTTCATATTTGAATATATCAATTAGAAATATACCACAATATAAAAATGATATATTTTCACTGAAACATTTTTCTCATGTCATTATCGTATGGACATCAGAAGTATAGAACGACCAGGTGCGTTCAAACTAAAGTGAGAACAATTATTAGTTACAGTGCTGAGTGAATCTTTTATGTCTTAGGGATCATCATTGTTTTTCTGATTAACTCTAATCTATTATTTTAGAGTACAGAGCATAGAGAGGTGTGCCATTGGCCTTTATAATATGAAAACTCTATTTTGGTGTTGTCTAATACAAACATTTTGGTGTGTTAGCGGTAAAATGTATAATATTGATAAAATAGTTAAGTCATTTCATACATTGTATCTGTCATAGTGATTAATTTACAAGTTCAACTTGAAATTGGCACAACATCCAACATGTGTTTATTGCTAAAATAAATAAAAATGGGCTTTTAAGGGGCTGTATAAATGAGATGCTTTCGTGTCTTCAAATTTTTTATACCGTTTTGCTGTAAATGAAGCCAAGATGTAATGTTGGGTTTCAATGCTGGCACAATATGGTATACTAAAAGGCACAGGCTAAATAATTATCCCCATCAGAACGGTTATACCTTTTAAAATTAAGTACCTCGTGAAAATACTTCCTGAAGGTCAGTGCTGTATATGTGCAACAGCTCCCAGTGGACATAAATCTCCCATTAAGGTAACTCCATGTTTTATGTCTGTTTGTTTGGGGTTTTTTTGCAAAAGCTTTGGAGCTTTCATAACCACCACACGCTAATTGCCTGTATCTTGTGTGCAAGAATCAAACCCTCCAGTGAACACTGACTTTAGAAATGTAAGGTTTTCATCAGGCACACTGAGTGTACAGAGACAGATTCATCAAGGCCATTAACTGCTCCGCTGCTCACATTCGCCTGTTCAGTTCATCCCAAAGTAGACTACATAGCCAACTGGGAAATTATCATGTAGTTTGCTTAAACACAAATAGAGACAAATAAACCCGTCCTCATTTTCATTTTCAAAGGACATATGCAGCAGCTGAGAAGAACTTCATCAGCAGGCTCATGTCTGTGCATGTATGTATCCTTGAAGGTTTGTATATGTTTAGGCACTATGATAAATTGAGCCTTGTACATCCTCAACTCAGTGCGACAGTGTTTGTTTTTGCTTTGGTGTTTTAACTGCGTCCACAAATGGAGAGGAATGTGGTAAACCAGGAGTACAGTTTAGTGAGATCGTTAAGCGGTTGGTGTGAGATGAAGTTGGGCAGCATGTGGCGAGATAAATTGTCTTTTTTATAAAATGGCGACAGACTGATGTCTGGTTTGTGGCGTAGTAAGCTGATTTATATGTGCAGAGAGCAGCTAACATGTGCAATGAAAACAGGCTGACGTGGTATAGAATCTTAATAGACATTGTTTGCAAAACCCATCGACTGATTGGCATTTAAGGAGAAGCGGGACAACGGTTTATCCAAGGACAGTCTAGATGTACACAGAGCCTTGTGTTTGGTGCCGTAACAAGTTTTGCATTTAAAAATGTGAAAGCCATTATGATCCAGTCCTTTCATATTAACAATTTGGAGGCCAGTGCTTTTAAGTGATTCCGAAGTAAAATCATAATGGAAGACTTTTAATTGGGTGCATTCAGTCATGTATTAACAGCAGATGCCACCTTTAATAACACTAACTGTCCTTTTTTAAACATGTCCTCTTAATTGAATGCAATTTATGGTCCAAAACTATCCTTACTCTCTGCACTAATCTTTGCCTACTGCAGGCGAAATGTCTCCCTGCATAGGACAAGATGTGAATATTGAACATCAGCAGCATTTCCACAGCTCACTGCCATTGCCCATTAGATATCAATATATGAAGCTCTATCTGTATAATGTCAAGGCTGTCCTTAAACCTCTTTTGTGATGGATTTTCATAGGAAAGCACATCTGGGGTGACTGTGGTAGAGTGGTTCGATCCTTATCTCCTCCATGTAAAAGTGTTCCTGGGCAAGATACTGAGCCCCAAATTGCTCCCAGAAGCTGTGCCATCAGTGTATGAATGTGTGTGTAAAAAGGTGGATGTTGACATGCTGTGTAGAGGGAACTTTTAGTGGTGGGAACACTAGAAAGGCTCTACAAAAATACATCTCATTTACCATGCAGGGGGAGTGTGATGGCAATGAGGAGACGAGGGAGGATAGGGAGCATGTATCAGAAAAATAAGTTAGGAGGGAAAAGCTGGACATTAGTGCTTTAGGAGGAGCGAGTGTATGGAAATGATGTTTGTCAGCTTTCCACTTTAGTTTTTACTTGAGGTTTACTGCTTATTAAAGGAAACAGCTTAATTATTATGAGACATTTATTTAACACCTGATTATGCGAGTTAACTTCCCAGACACAGATTATACAAAGGGAAATGAATACACCTTGACATGGAGCCAGACGATTTTCATAGGATCACAATGAGCTTTGAGTGAATTTTTTTTAGTTTATTGCTCATTTCCTACAGTTTAATGTTAATAGGTTTGTTTTTTAAAAGCATGCTCATTAAAAATCTATTACAAAAACAACACAGTCAAGTGTCTTAATACCCCCATTCACATTAAAATTGAAATTGCATAAAAATTACGCCAAAAAGGATTTCTAAAATCAGGTGGAAAAGGTCGACTGTGTTATAAAGTTGCATTTTAACTATAAGATAAAGGAAACTGTATTTTGTTTAGTCATGGTTTCTCAATCGGTCAATCAACTAGTTAATTAACTGAAAGTTAACCCGCCAACATTCTCCTTTTATAACCAAAATATGAAAAATGAATAGATTTTTTGATTTTCTCCTTTGTGATAGTAATTTACAAAATTGCTGTGTGTGATATATAAATTTGGACATTAGGAAATTGTGATGGGCCTTTTTCAAAATTTGATTAATCAAGAAAATGAGGACAGATTGATCAAAATGTAATTTGTCATTAATGTCATGCATCCATACAGTCTGTACATAACACAATATAGGATTAAATCATTGTTATATGAGTAACTGCACTCTGCTAATATCAGAGGCTCTACAGGGAAGCAGTGATGGGATGCAGGAAGAGAGAAAACACATAAAACATGCTGTAATTAATCTTTGATAAAATTGTGACAAACATTTATTTTTCACTACAAAAAACATTTCAGTACACTATTCTTTTATTACCTCCTACACAGTCAGTATTCAATAGTTATAAAGAGTGCAATTCTAGCACTTGCAATACAGGTGCAGGTGCCCCTTCATAATGTTAGGCCAAGAACACTTTAGACTGTAACGTCCCTGTGCATCTTTTCTGTTGTAGTTGTTTTTAGTTTTTTTTCCATAGCAGAGAGCACACACAGAATGTGTCGCTCCTCAGGGGGACAGAAATCACTCTGCTCTCATGAGCAAGTCAATGACAACTGGGTAGCTTACAGGCATGCTACAGTATGCGACTTCCACTGTTGCTTCTCTGTGCAAATGCTCTCGCTGTTTTGTTTTCCTTTTTCTTTTGAACGATAATGATCAGATATTAGCTTTTTTTTCCTTTGCCTGCTGTGGAGAAGTCTGGTGATAATTAAACACAGAAATCAGAGAGCAAATATAGGGAAATATAATAATATAAAGATCATGCATCTGCCTGAGAGCTCAGGGGTGCTGAAGGCTCCAGTATAACTCATTACTACAAAACAGTATTGGCTGTGTGTGTTGGAAATTTTATGCAACACATCTGTTGGAGAAAAGATGTGTTAATATATGCTGTAAGTATAGTATTATAGTTTTACAGATGGAGGTAACATATGTACAGGGATATGGTCGGAATATTCATATGTATGCCATTAGTAGTCACCTTGTACAGTTTACAGATGGAAATGAAAAATACAAAGGAGAATCTGGTACTACAGGTGCTTCTACTTGTTTCTTTCTGCACTGTGACAACATGGACAACAAGAACAAAAGATGGGAATGAAACTAAGATGGACTCGAAGCCTCTGTATCACTATGCATAGTGTGGTGTTTGCACTTCATTTGTCAGCAATTACCAGACAAATGGAAATCTTTCATTCCTCTAAATTCCCCTCTACATGACCTTCTCTCTGCATTATTGCAAATTTGAAACATTGTAGTGCGTGGCAGCCGGGAAACAGACAATATCAAATCTCCATTTCCACCAAACCTTTGCTCCATCAGGCTGGAGTAATTCAGAAAATGGAAAGCAAAGAAAAGTGACAGCTGTGATTGTTGGCATTGTGCTGGCTCTGCACACTGAAGGGAGTGAGGAGATAGGAAGTGAGGGAGTAGGAGCTAGGGATTAATAGTTATGGGGCTGGGGACCAAAGTCTGAGTACTTTGTAATCATGTGGCTGCCTAACCCCAGTGTTAGCGAGGTTGATGAGCATGCGTCCCTGCTGACACACTCTCTCTACATCCGCTCTACTGAATATTAATATGGAGGAGAGAATTCCTCTGAGCCTCATTGTCAGACGGACCTATTGTTCTCTGCTGGCCTCTGCCTCGCCGTGTGTGCATGTGTGTTTAGTATTAATGCGCAAGTTGTTGTCTACATTATATGCTTATGCATATTATGCCCATGTCTTCATTGCACGCGCGTGTGTGTCAGTTGCAGCAGAGCAGCAGTTAAAGCAGCAGTGAGGGAGATGAGGGGCCCACCATGGCCCATAAAGACAACTGGCCTGAGAGCACTTGGACCAGCCATCAGGGCCCAACATTGGCGATAATTTCACCTAGAGGCACTATCTGTAAAATGAACATTCTCATTAAAACTGCTGTGTGTGTGCATGCTTATGTGTGTGTGTCACACGGAGTCAATTTAGAGGCAGGCCAAATATATGGCAGCAAAAATACTTGTCTTTCAATCAAAGTGTAATGTGCTGTTTATGATGTTCGACTGTGGATGTGTGCCCATGAATGTGTGTATTTACACATTTCTTTGTGTGTGTGAACAGACATCTGTGAGCGTGTGTGTGTACATCTGTGTTTGTGTAGGTGTGTGAATGTATCTGTATGGATTTATGTGTGTGTGTGTGTGTGTGTGTGTGTGTGTGTGTGTGTGTGTGTGTGTGTGTGTGTGTGTGTGTGTGTGTGTGTGTGTGNACCTCCCCATCTCTGCCTCCCTGTTTCTCATTTACTGAGCCAATGCCAGAGAGTGGGAGTGTGGGGAAACGAGAAAACAAGTGATATGGGGGGGGGGTCCAGGAGGGAGAGACGATGGTAAAATAGAGGCAAGGAGGGTGGAGGTTTACACAGGAAAAATGAAGTGAGGCTGGAGGAAAAGGCAGAGAAGAAGAGAGGAGGGACGGCAAGAGAAGAGGGGAAGATAGAGAAGCATAGGCAGGAAGACGGGGGGAGGAGGCAGCAGATTTATGAAGCCATTGGAATGTAATTTGGAGGCAGAAATTACTGTCAGCCTGAGCAAGGTTTAAAGTCAGCGAAGCCTGAATCCAGGGCCTGTGTATGTGTGTGTGTGTGTGTGCGCGTGCGTGTTTGGCAAGTATCACAGACAAATGGATAGCAAATGTGATGCAGAATAATACCACAGAAGCTCTGCAGTTACTTGTCATACACACTGAACACCAATTGTGTGTGTGTGTGTGTGTGTATGCACATTTTTACTACACCTCCATGCATGAGTGACGTGACTATATGGCATCGGAACATAACCCAGCATTCATATTTAACAGCTCATATTTCATCTATGCTTGAAGAAACAGACACACACACACACACACACACACACACACACACACACACACACACACACACACACACACACACATACACACACACACACAGAGGATGCTTGTCAGGGTCTGAAGGCCATGACTCCAGCAGAATCAGTCAAGGGTGTCAGCATGGACAAAACGAAGGCTGGAAGGAGCAGAGCGGGAGAGAAAAAAGACAGAGAAGAGAGTGTTAAGGATAGATAGAGAAAGGTAGAGGTGGGAAATTTAAAAAAAAAGAGAGAGAGACAGCGATTCTTAAGAGGGGCTAAAAAGAACGGTGAGAGGGGATGTGACTAGCTTCCTAACACAGCGACACACAGCTTCCATTTAGCATGAGAGTCAGGGGCAGAGAAAGAGAGAGATGAGGAGAGCGACAGAGCAGGGATAATCAGGATAAAGATCTGAAGGGAGGGAACAGGCTCAGTACAGCATTTTTGGCTATCTAGCATCACTTTGACACTCAGTTGTAACACACACGAGACGGGGCTTGGCTTTATTTTTGACGCTTGTTTCTACGCTCTTTCTTCCTCATCAATTAGATGCAGCTGACAAACCATCACAAGAATACAAGGCTGGTGTTTTTCTACATTTCTCAACAAATATAATACAAAGACAAAAACCAGCAGTGCACAAATTCATCTCTTAATACTGCCCAACCTTCCTAAACCATCTGTGATACCACAAGCATATGAGTTCTTTATTGAAGATGTAAAACTTAAAAAAAAAAAAAAAAAGGCCACATTGTAGATTTGTAAATAGTAAATACCTTTTTTCTTTTCTTTTTTTTAAATTGCAGATTCATATATGCATTGGTATACAAGTGAGTGTTTGAGGCAGTAGGTGGGTGTACAGTAGGGAGGATTGACCCAAAAATGACAATTGTAATACTACACTGTAATTGAACATTTATATAATCATTTATATGGTTTTAAAAGTTTAAGGACAGCAGTAGAGATAATAATTATGTCAAGCTTTGGCTACACATAGATTGTCAGGTTTTAGACTTTTCATGGAATTTGTTGACAATAAGAAAAATATAGATACCTTTTGCTCCCAGCTTAAACTTTACTGTGATTATGATCTGTGTGCAAAACAAGGTGGCTCCTCCCAATAATCTGACAAAATGTGGACACTCACACTGCCTAAACTCGAGCCGCTTAGTGCATCATCCAGATTTGGAGCAGAAAATAATATCACACACACACACACACACACACACACACACACACACACACACACACACACACNTTGAGCATTAATCCAGCCCTGACTCTGTCTCTGTCACTCAGAAATGGAATAAATGTGTTGAGAGAGATGTAAGTACACAGCTACAGCACAGACATACAGTTGCTTTGAACGACAGTGATGCACTAATGTTCTTATCACATATCTGATCCATCTGAAGTGACAGCATTGTTTTTTTGTGGTTTTATTGTGGTTAAAATGTGATTCACAGTGAAATATTCTTCCTTCGTTCCTTTGAGCTAAGCACTGAAATTCCTTCGTGTGTGACTGCAGGAATATGAAAGAAAAATGTAGTATTTGTTTGCACACATGGAGACGAAAAAAAACAGTTACATCACTGATAAATGTCAAGACAAATGTGTTTAACACCGTCAATAACATTATGGCATTATCGGCTTCAGGCAGGTCTGTGCCTCGGTGGTTGTGTACCACCAGCAGCGGTTCCCTTTAAAATGGACGACACTATATACAAATACAAATACATGCATGCAGGTACACACACACACACACACACACACACACACACACACACACACACACACACACACACACACACACACACACACACACACACACACACACACACATTCACTCACGTGCAAAGTTCTCCAGAGCTGCTCTGCAATTACAGAAATAAACACTGACAAAGACACTCTCAAAGTTTCTCTTACATGGTCTCTCTTTCTCTCTCTCTTTAACACAAACGCACACACTCACACACACACACACGCACGCACTCACACACACACACACACACACACGCACGCACTCACGCATGCACACACGCATGCACACACGCACATTTGACCTGTGAACTTGCACTGACTTTCTTATTCTTGCAGACAGGCATAGTCACACAGGATCTCTCTTCTTTGTTCTTGTAACCAATGATAACGATAGCAACACCATTATGCACTGTGACAACACTATCTCCCACTTACTATCTATGGCAGTTTACACCATGGTACAATCTCCGCCACTAGCCCACCCCCCGATCTCTCTCCTCTCACTCAGAATTGTGTTGAGGTCAATTATCTCTGAATTTGCTTATGCAGTAAATTGACTTCTTCAGGCAGCTGGAAGGTGTTAAGTAGCATTTGTAGAATATTTAGAATAAATTTTAGCATGTTTTTTTTTTCTCTGATGTTCATCTTCCTTCAACACCTTCTCCTCCTTGCTGTTCCTCTTGTCCCATTTAGATAATGTGTTTTTCTGCAATCTTTTTGCAGATTCTCTCTTTCATACCACCTCCAAGCCTCTCTCATCATCCCTTTCTGCATTTAAGTTCAGTTTATGTCGGTTCATTTCTTGTGTATTAGAATAAGTGTTCAGATATTGAATAAATGTTCAGATATTGCCAAAGCGCAACAATTAAAGATGAACTTTTAACATTAAACGATTTCTTTCCGATTCTGTTAAAGTGTGTGGTTGAGTGTTCCTATCTTGTGTGCCCTTTCTTTCCCTCCACTTCTCTTCTCCTTCTTCTTCTGAGTCGCAAAGACAGGACAAAACTCTACTGGTGATGAGATGAGAGCGAGCCGCTCAGACGTGAGCAGTGCAAATGGGGAATTTTCAATAGCTGGGTCCTGAAAACTATTGTCAGAGGGAGAGAGAAGATGAAAAAGAAGTGAAAGAGAGAGGATAAAGAAGAAAGATGGAAGGAGGGGAGAATAGATGGAGGCGGACAGGGAGACAAAGTGAGCTGTAGAGTTTTTGCCCTGGAGGAAGCCAGTTTCCAAAGAGGGAACGAAGAGCAGAGGAGGGAG
>JANJYP010035314.1:0-10295 GCA_024605115.1 Rastrelliger brachysoma
ACAAAACTTTTTTTGTAACAGACACGCACTGTTTCAAATAATTGTTAGTGTAATTATGAATTTATATAGACTATATATATATATATATATATATATATATATANCTGTTACTGTAATTATGAATTTATATAGACATATATATATATATATATATATATTATATATATATATATATATATATATGTATGTATATGTATATACACACACACAACATATTTAGCTAAGCGTTTATGATTACTTCTCAGCTATACATTATATAAATATCCCAATATCATAAAATTAATAAGAAAAATATCAGTTTCATGTTATCCTATATGCAAATTTATTATTGTTGTTGTTGTTAACATGCCATTAAATTAAGTTGTCTTATACAGGTCAGCATTAACACATATACATAGTCTATTTTTAGTTATTTGCATATACTTGTCTGCACTCCAGTTTCTCAACTTTAATTTCATCTTTCATTGATTTCATTTCTAACTTCATCAGAGTATTGATAAACAGCAGACACTACATGATTTTCACCTACTGAGGTTTATCAAGTCTTCATCTCACAGAGCTACAAATGGAGCAACGCACGCAAACCACCTGTTCCCTCACCTGTTCACTCGGGAGGAAACTCATGCAGCCACTTCAGTTCAGATTAAAAAGTTATTGATGTTTTTTTTAAATCAACAATTGTCAGTCCCTCGGAGGATGAGAACAAGTGAACAACAACAACAAGCTGATGGAGAAAGAAATGGCTGTGCAGCCCTGCGTCTCTTCCCTCCCAGCCTCATTGTTTACTTTCTGAATCACTGTAAGCAAATGCCATCTGTTTCCCTCGCCGCTGTCATCTGCACCTTAATTACCTAGCCAACAGGCTAATAGAGACGATATTAAAACTACATCTTTTTGACATTCAAAGTAATTATCTGCACGGGCGACGTTCTCACTGGGATGAAAAGTGCCCGTCTTCCATGCGTAAAGTGATAGTTGCAAACTGTAGAGAAGGCCAGGCGCTCACTAGAGAGATTAGAGGCATCGACTTTCACCTCAGGATGAATGATTGAAAAAAAATAATAATAAAAAACAGCCTGCGCTGCTCCTCAGTGTGGAAGAAGCTGCTGAGCAAAGAAAATCAAGTGTTCAGGTCTTTCCACTGTTCACAAGAGCGGGATTTTGCACTTGAAGTGTTTATTGAGTTATAACTTATAGACAGCTGATAAGATTTTGTGTTTAATATGATCACAAGTCAATTAAATCTGAAGGGTACACGTAAATGAACTCAATCATGCTCCAGTTAAATTAACACTAATTTGCTGACTTCACTGCTGTGTGGTTCGGGGTTATATTATTTTAGTTTGGTTGGGTTCATAACGGACAGTTCTTTTTTTCTTTTTCCTTTTTTTTGAGAAATATGCATTATGGTAGGGATTAAGTACACTATTATTCCTTCGGGCCCAATTAAAAATGCCCCCCGCGCAATTAAAAGTGACTGTGAGCACTTAGAAAAATCCAACATTCTTTTAACCACTTCATTAGGCCTATGCATCCAAAAAAACTATGCGATGCTTTCATTTCTTTCAACGAGGCTACAGCCGAGTGGGTTTTTAACACCCTTTTAAGATCACAACAAAGGCCATGCTTGACCCAACATATGTAGCAGCATGTTTCCGCTGCCCTGCACCCTGGTGCGGCTTTCTAGCGGCCGCTGCCCCGCCTGCAGCCCGGTTGGGCCCGGATCCCCTCCCGCGCTCTCCCGCTGCAGCAGCCGGCTCTGTCACACAGAGGTAGAGGTTAGAGTAGCAGTTAGACAAGGGGCCGCTGAGAAAAGAAACGCACTTTTTTTTTTGCATAGAAGTATTTACACGCTTGAAGGGCACACCAAGTAGGCCCGGGCTTATGGACAAGAGGCTACTAACCTGCCACTTCACAGTAGCTCCACTGCGCCGGGGAAATGAGGCTAAACGCATTCCTTTAAAGGCAAAGTCAGGGGTGCGGTGAGGGCTGCACACACACACTGCTGCTTTTTATGCACAACGGATGTATAATTTCAAATAGCTATATATAAACGGTCAAATGTGTAATAATGACTTAGAAATTACAGCTATGCAAAATCACTTCTTTTTTAAATCTTACTGGGCAATGATCACTGTATTTGCTACTGTAACTAGTAGACATAATCTGCACACTCTTGTGATGAATGAAATTATTATATAAATGAGGCCTGTTATCGCGTCATTAATAACATTTAACTTAAATGTGCAACAGTATCCAGTGAAAGTAGAAAGGATATAAAATATAAGTAGAATAAATTATAAGTATGGTATTGCATTAAGGAAGCTGAAGAATTATTAGGCTAATGTTATAATTTTTTTTTTAAAGTGTTCATGCAGTGTCAGTGTATTATTATTTATTTTGCTTCTCAATTCTGAAAAAGTATGTAATGTGTAAATTGATGTTTGAGCTTATTTAACCATGTTAATAGTCTATACTGTGTCGTCACAATCATATTCTTCATGTATTCAAAAGTCACTTGAAACTATAGCTGATAGAAGTAGAAAAAAGAAAATGTCCCATGTTATATTTCTTATAGCATTATAGCTGAGCTGCGTTTGGTGGACCTGCTGGAGAATAAACGTGATTTGCAGCCCAGTTCAGCTTTGCTAAAGTCACAAAGACAAACAGCTATATGGGTTAAATTTCAGCAGGATTGGCTGAAGAGGGCCATGAGCTGCAAACACTTGAGCTGAAGAGACACAGAGAGGTCTCTCAAGCATCACTCTTCACCCGCTAGAATAACACTTATTTGTAAATGGGGGATAACCCTGCCATGGCGTATGAATATTTCAAAGATTTGAAGGGCTCCTCTCTGCCAAAGCTGTTGTCTCTCTCTCTCTCTCTCTCTCTCTCTCACTCTCTCTCTCCCTCTCTCCCTCTCCCTCTCCCTCTCCCCGAGGTAGGTTTGCAGGGATTATTTGTTTAATGAATGGGCTACAAGTATTCATCAACACGGCGAGATTATTGGGCTCTCTTGCTCTCCCTTCTGCAAGGCCTATAATGGCACATAACTCCTGTGTGTGTGTGTGTGTGTGTGTGTGTGTGTGTGTGTGTGTGTGTGTGTGTNCAGAGACAGAACTACACACTGCAGCCAATTAAAATGCACTCCCCCCTGTTCTATCCCTCCACATCTGCCTCCTTTTCTGCACCGCCGAATGGCGCAGAAAAGAAGGAAGCTCATGAATAGGCGCTCATTGAGATCACAGATGGAGTATGGCTTTCTTTTTGCTAGAAATTTGAGAAACACCATTGTCCCCAATCAAAACTCAATGTGTTCGCCTACAATGGTGCCGGCTTTGAGCTCCGCCGCTTCAATTGGCCTTGTTTTTGAAACTTGAAGTGTTCAGCACAAAGACTTGGCCCTCCTAGATGTCACCACCGCTTCGCTTCAATGTGTGTGTGTGTGTGTGTGTGTGTGTGTGTGTGTGTGTGTGTGTGTGTGTGTGTGCGACAGAAAAAAAAAACAATTAATATGAAGCTGTAATTACTCTCCTTCAAGCCACTGCACCCATTCAGGACCCCACCGGCCCATTTATTGCTTTATCCCATGTGGTAGATAATCCGACAGGTTTTTATAAGGCCTCTAGAGCAGTTTAAGGACACAGATCTACATGCAAGTCCAGGAACATTACTAGAAACTGATGTGATGTTTCCATCATCATACTAATTAAAACCAAGTTGATAATAATCCTGATAATAATAAATAGTGAAATTTCTTTCTTTATTAATGAACAGTCTAGTTCTTCAGATTTACTAATTACGGTGGTATAGAGATGTGTATTCACTTATTTTAAATAAATAGTTAACGAAATAAACAAGGGGTTTTCTTTTAAAGTTAGCCTGAGTGACGGAAGTAACTTTTAGTACATTTTAAAATGTTTCATAATTAATTTTATTATTCAGACCTCACATTAGGCTACTGATTTTAAAAAAAAAAACAAAAAAAGATAGGCCTATATTTAATTAATGTTAACCATAGTGCAACCAAAATACCGCCTCACATTTAAAGACGATTCTGAATGAAGAATATGTTGGTTTTTCATCATTTTTGGAAAGTTCTCCAATCGCTGAACATTTACAAACCAGATCATTTATGGACTTGGGAGTAACAGTGCTGCATGTATTCTATATGTCATTTAATTGTCAGCACCACGCCATCAGCCTAAAAAGATGTCAATAAACATCCACTGCAAGCTGACTTCCATGTGTGAGAAGATTGGTGTTTAAAAAGAAAATAATAGAAAGAAAAAAAGAATAATAGAGGAATAATAGAGTACTGTGATAACAATAAATAAACAGACATGAACTAAAATCACCCGGGACTATTTAAGCAAACCACTAATACAAAAACTGAATTTTAACGAACTTGAAAAATACTTTTTTATTTAACTGTGACCTTGTGTGTAAATTTAAACGAAAATGTACAAGTTTTATGGCCTGAATATCGGTTCAGGTAATCCTGACTTTGCCTTATCATCAACTGGCTGTAGACAGCAGAAGTCACCTGGCCGATAAAAGCTGATTTTATTACAGTGAGGGTAGTGTTTGTTTTTTAATGCTGCACATTCGGCCACGTCTTTTATTAAAAGACTTTCACCCAATAAAAGTGGATAATCTGTCAGCTCCTGCTGGAGTCAGCAGGTGAAAATGGCTGCTGTGGCTCAAACTGTCCGCTGTGTGAGCTCTGCGAATGTATCAGGAAAAAATACTAAAGAAAATTACAATTACAGCTACTTAGTTTAAAGTGTATAGAATAATTACTTTAGCTTTTTTCCAGAAGAACTTGTTTTTCTGAGTTTAGTTTTTAATTTTGTCAGCCTATTTAAAAGCATTTTAACGGGCATTGCACAAGAGCTTATGTTGAGTTAAGAAAGGGAAAATATATATTTTCTTGAAATAATAAAAACATGCTAACTGTTTAACAAAGGATCCAAATGTACACATTTTAGTCTTGTAAGATGTTAGACCAATTTCAAAGCCAGGTTTTTAAATTAGATTTGTTACACGGCTACAAGTAAAATGAGTTTTGTGTCTCCGGGATAAAAAAAACAAACTCTTTATATGTCTATTGTGTCATTACCAAACATTACTGTGAAAAGGGAGAGAGAGAGAGGGAGAAGTGACCCTCCTTTTGTGTCCATCCAACAGTTTAAACCTCATAGATTCTGTTTCTTTGGGCAGGGCCGCCTTCTCTGAGAAAGTAAACTTGGGGTGACCCTCCAGGTTAGGCAAGTCTGGGATACGAGCGGCGATCCTGTGATTCAGGGAGCTGCCGTGCTCTTGAGATCCCAGTGGGTCTCACTTCAAACGGAAGGAGGAGAGATCACTTGTGTAAGGAATTTTGGTCCTTTGCCAGTGGGCTACATTCTTGACCCCAGCGGAGCTGGTTAAACATCATGGACGCTTCCCTCTTTTGTCACCAGAGAATCAAGACAGCAACCTGATGTTGCCACCAATGAATCTGTGTCAGGGAAGCCGGCGAAGTAAGCTCATTAGCACACAGACACTTTCTCATCCACCCTGTGTCACGCACTGATTAAGACGTCTAACCGAAGTTTGACCAATATGTCAAAGAACAGCTGATATTACTGATCCGACAAAGTCCAAACATGATGCTACCTCCTTTATAAGGTCAAAGCTGTTAATGTGCCTCATGTCTGAAGGGGAACATTTTCAAGAACATTCTAAAGGATTTCCATGTGGTCCAGCCTCTTCAGAAAACAACATGACTCAAATACTTGCTTCTGGAGGGATGCGAATTGATAAGATTTTATTTACATCATTGGCATTATCAATTCTGCTTATTGATCCTATTCTTTATCGATTCAATTATCAATTCCTGTGTATTTTCTGTGTGGAAAAGGTTTTCAATGTCAACAACACACATTATGAGTTATTGTGAGTCTCTCAGCATTGAACAAGATAAGGTTAGAGTTTCTAATAAATTTAAGCATATAGGCCTATTTTAAAACAAATAGGATATAAAACGCTTAGTTCTACTCTTGCACGAAATGACGCGCGGCACAAATTACATTACACACAGCTAGCGTCATTTTTTTTAAAGCCACACTTTGTACCGCTTCTGTCTCTCCGTCATGGTGTCACCTGCGCTGATCGCCTCCCGCACGAGCTCGACGTCATTGTTTTGGTGTGTACGCAAGACTAAGGCGTTGATAAGGAAATCGCTGAGCATAAAAGCAAAGGATGTAAATGGACTGAACCCACTGGAAGAGATTCTCTCAACTGGAACTGGTTCTCGATTCCCATCTCCTTTGCATCGAAAAAGTGAGTCAGATCCTCTCTACTGTGTGATGAGAAACAGCTTCATGAATTACTCTGTTCTGAAATAAATGTCTGAATATCTACAAGAAACAAACCTGTCCTAACATTTTGACTAAACCCTGATACACAACTGTCATTCTAGTTTTCCTTAAACAGTTAAACCTCAGATGACTTTTTGCTCAGTGAAACAACAAATGACACGTTTGCTCAGGTATAAGAGAGAGATATATCATTATGTCTCATTGGCATTTCCGACCCAATCACCATCATGTGCTGCAGTGGTACAAAAGGAGCATGTCTGCGCACATTAGAATCAAAAAGCTGCGTGATAGAAACTGTAATCTCACACTTGAGAGGAGCTGCACTATGTACACTGTTCCCCCAAGGAAGACACTGACAGAGGAGCGGAGGTGCACCTGTCTGTCTGTTGCATAAACGAACTCGACTTCATGCTCAGTGAGCTGCTCACCCTGCCCTGACCTCACCCTCGCCCTGAGCTGTACGTGCACACACACGCACACATCAACCCAATAACCTATATGAATAACCTTCTACGTCTAAGTAATAGGCCTACAAATATCATCCACAGACATTTAACATTTGACCTTGGAGCTTTAAAGAAATTCAGCATTTCTCTTGAGCAGAAAATCTAACACTAAATCACGCTCCTATTCTCACTTGTGAGGACTTCTCACTGACTTTCAAGGATTCGTTTAGCAGAATTGAAGGACACCAATGTCACGTCACTTCATGTCTCAGTTTAACACAAACCGAGTCAAGATATAGTGAGCAAACTGAAACTCTATTTTCCATAGTAAGGTTTTTTCTTCAGAGTGAACACTGAACTTTCACACAGATTTGACTTAAGCAGTATACTTTCCTGGTCAATCATGTTGTATTCAGCATAAGTTTAGAGTGGAAGATGAGCACTGTAAGTTCCTAATTAAATTAAGAATACGCATACTAAATTAACTGTTGTTTGCAGGATTTGCTGTCAGCCAGTGGTCATAGTAACTAAGTCGAGGGATCAGTGACGACTTACCTGGCCGTCAGGACTCTGCAATAAAAACTGTCTCACTCTCCACAACAGCCACCAACAGTGTCAAGGCCTCATCTCGCCACAATACACTTACTTACACCACTTTACACAAAGTCAACGGCAGAGATCTTTAAAATGTTAAAATTGCATTTTATTTATGTGCTGTCTTTTTATAACTTTTTGAGGCCTGTGGGGATCTTTAATTTGTAGAGTGTCTTCTTTCACAAAATTGTTAAGCAGAATTAGCTCAAATATGTGATTGTTTCATGATTTGTCCTGTGGTGTCTCTTCCGCTGACTTTCTCTGCTAGTGCCTTCAGCAATATGTCTTGTCTGGTCAAACCCAGGGAAGTGTGGCTGACTGAGCACATTAAGGCGACTCATTCCTTGCGTGAGAAACAAGACAGCCACTGTAATTGTAAACAACACACACACACACACACACACACACACACACGGATATTTGTGTGACACACACTGCATATTCACACGAGCAGTCTCAGTCTCTTTTTAAAAGCACAGAATAACTCGCATTACTAGAGCATTATATGAAAAGTCTACATGATTGTGAATGACCTTTTAAAACAGATTTGAGACACCTCAGGATTTGATGGAGTGCTTATGAGATTCATGAGATAATTGTCTATTTCACCCACAAAGATTAAATTGAAGCCTGCAGAACTCCCATTGCACACTGAGAACAGCTTTCAAAAAGATTCTCCACTCATTCAGTGTAGATGAATCTAATCAACTCATGTTGTCCACCCCAAAGAGACAGAATTGATTATAGTGGTCAGGTAAATCATTTGTTTGTATTTTAAGACACTGATAATTTTATGACATTAACTTTCTTCTGCAATGCTGTGTCTTTGATCAGTCACTATTGTGAACCCTCCCTGAATCTTGATCGTAACTTGACATTGTTCATCATGTCCAACATGATTTAAAAATAACATCTGAATTTTGTCTTCATTAAAATAAGTAAAATAGTTTAACGTGATTTAAGTATTTTAATATGTAGTGTGCGCTGTGCAGAGAAAACTAACTACATGCCTTGTTATGATTCATTACAGTTAAAAAAAAATGTGATTTTACTTTTGCTTTTCTTTGGGTTGTTGTTTTTACATCATTTTTATGCAAATGAAAAATGTGTTAAAAGAAAAAAAAAATCCACCCAAGTGTAGTGTATTGTCGTGCCCACCACCTTATCTTTCCTTTACCTGATATGAATGAATCTTTGGATGAGCAGTGGACATTTGAGGTGTCCTAGGGGTATTGGGGTGGGGGTCAGTGGTCTGACATGCATACTCAACATACTGCATTTGCCTCTCTCAGTTTCTCCAGGTTTCCAGTCCATGTCCACTGTCAACTATAGAGGAGAAAATGCCATGAATATCACTTTTAACATGAAGTGGCACATTTGTTGCATCTCACTTAACCCCAGTCTATTCTTATCCCACCTCATTACATCTGCTCACCGGTTTATTGATGAGGGGTGTTTCTCCTGAAATGGTTTGTTTATGGCGCTCACTCTGGTTAAGTTCTCAAACTTTTCCTTTAGCTGACAGAAGAGCCCTACTACAGATGGAGGGCTAAGCCTGCGTGATCTCTCCTCACTGAAGGCAGGAAATTAGCTGCGGTGTGGCTGATATTACCAGGTGGCATGTGAATGAGAATATTAAAACATTTTGTTAAGAGAAGTATGTAAAAGATCTGCCAGAGATATGATGATACATATCTAAACTTTGGCATCTCTATGGGAACATTTTTTTCTCATCTTGCTTTGTCCACCCACACATCAATAGGAACACCTATACTGGATATCATGATCTCCAGCAGCCAGTGTCACAGAACTGCCATCAGTTTAAATGTCAGAGAGCAAATAAATAAAGAAAAACAAATTTCAAAGGAAATCCAAGTATATACTCTACTTGAAATAAAGTCAGATAATCTATTTCTTATAATAAAACAAGTTGCACTATCAACCATCTCAAGGTGAAAAACATGTGCATGTGTGAACAGATTTCTCGGCGAGACAAATTGATGTTCATATTCATATATTTTATATAATGTATATCAAACTAAAACTAATACAGCATCAAACTTAAAAAGGATCAGGAGAAAAAAAAACCAAAAAAAAAAAACAAAAAACTGAAAACTGAGCAAGTCGTTGGCTTGTGGAGCAGTGGATGTTAAAACCAGAGGGAGCGGAGAACAGATCTTGTTGCATCCCAGTGGCAGACAGCGGACGGAGGGGGTGAAGGGCTGGTAGGTGAGGAAGGAAAGGGAGGGTTGAGGGAGAGGTGGCACAGGGAATTTGGGAAGGTAGAGGTCAGGTAAACACAGGTGGCAATGAGATAGCCCAGACTTCCGCAGGGCAGCATCTCTTCATTTTCTTTCATTTTTTTAAGCATTTTTTGATTTCAAACACAAAAACCATGTTCTAAAAAAGCAGCCTTGGTGTGTTGAATGTGGAATTGGGGGAAAACAAGTCCATGTTTTGTTTTTTTTTGTTTTTTTCCTGTGACAAAGATTTGTCTAGTCAGTCTCTCAAACGCTGTTGTTTCACTATGTTGTGTTTATGTTGTGAGGGGGGAAAACCATGACACAGCAGTTGGAAACGTGAAGTTGTGAAGTGTGTGAGAGAGGTTGAGCAAGAGAGAGAGAAAGGGGGGGAGAGAGAGAGAGAGAGAGAGAGAGAGAGAGAGAGAGAGAGAGAGAGAGANTTGGCTGTGTGCTTGTGTTACTGTCTTTGCTCCTCTGTGCAACATGTGTACACTAGGCATTCATGTACCACGACCAGGCCGAGGGCAGAGAAGCTTACTTGCACTTGTGTGTCACTGGATGTGCATGCCAGTGCATTTATGTACGTCTGAGAAGGTGGTCTTTCTTTGTGTGTGTGTGTGTGTGTATATGTGTGTGTGTCTGTGTTT
>JANJYP010035316.1:0-20026 GCA_024605115.1 Rastrelliger brachysoma
TCAGCTGTTTTCGACCCGTCTTCACAGCTTTACTCGAAGATGTCTGTGATTTATTTACTGTTAAACTAATCAGAGTATAACCTAGTGGCTTTATGTTCAAATTAAAGGTTTTACTGTTCCTAAGAGGCCACTGAGTGTCCTCTTCACTGGCCGCTGAGGTGCTTCATAGCTGTCGGTGCGCGTTTCCACCCAAACGCGCATTTTTGGCGTTCCCACCTGAACGCGCACCGCAACAACCACCACCACCCCGGGCGAATATATCGGCAATCGCCGATTGATACACTGACGGTTGCCGGTTGGAAATTTTTGACATATCGCCCAAGCCTACAACGCAACATACTTTTTTTTTTTTTTTTTACATGTGAGGTGAACTGCTTGCACTCTTACCAGGCTGGGTGGTGTACTGGGTGGTGGGACCGGTGGGCGTGGTCTGTTTGAAGCAGTGGATGGAGATGGAATGGTCCACGATGAAGAGTCTGCTGATCACGTCCCATTCGCTGGGCCAGAGCAGAGCTATACTGTGCAGGATAAACAGCACGACATGAGACCACAGTAGTGTCTACACAAACACTTCAGTTCAAGGAATCTCATGCTGAGGTACTACACCTTCAGCATCAGTCAGGGTTCAAACATCTCCCTCCATTCCCCTCTCCCCTCATTTTATACAATCAAGTTTAATGTTTAACTGTAAAATGTCACACCATTACATTTGTTGAATCATTACCAAAAAAAAATTATATTATCTATGTTAATTATCTATATATTCTGAACATAAATTCAGCCATTGTATCAATATCAGAATTTAATATATCGGTATTGGCATCAGCCCCACAGATCCAGTATGGGTGGGGCTCTACTGGTGAGTTACATAAGCAGCACTCACTGTTGTGCGTCTCCGTTGATCAGGGAGTCGTAGGTGAACATGAAGCCTCCGTGGGGACACAGTAGCAGGCTGTTGCCCACGTTAGATACTGGTGAAGATTTAGTGGGCCTCCTATAAAAAAAACACACACATATGCAGACAGAGAAAAGAAATGACCATTTGAAGAGTGGTATGTCTTTATACTGCCAGTCATAAAGGGTACAAATATAAACCAAAGAAATTCACAATTGTTTTTTTTAATCTTCATTTATTACCTGTGATATTTATGCAAACCTCTTCTTTCTGCATTCTTTTTTTAAAGAGATTACCAGGTTCCTGAATGCATGCAGTGAAAAAAAAACAGTAGTCCTATTTATTTTCACAGTTTAAACAAACATACCTGATGAATTTTCTCCATTCATCCACAAAAAACAGAGGGACGATGTAAAGCACATCTGTGTTCTGGAGAGACATGACAGAGAGGATTTATTCACCTGAGTAAAAGTACACTATGTCATTTTCACATTTAATCAATACTAGCACTGTCACATGAATCCTGCAAGCTCAGACAGTTCGGTGCTTGGCCGTGCAGCTACCTGAGGCCACTTGGTGAGTATTGGCCGGTTCTTCTCGTGGAAGAGGTTGAGCAGCTGGTTCTTCTGGTCCAGAGCCATCATCTTACTGACGGCTTCATTGTCCTTTTCCTCCTGCTCTAATGTCTGCACACACAGAGGGGACATGTTTTAGTTTAAGGCATGGACTAACCCAGTGGTTCGTTCTATTCTGACACATCTACCAACTGGGACTTATTACTCATTATTCATCATCATCTGTGCTTGCTTGTATGGCCAAAGCTTTTTTTTAGATCATCTCCACACATGTATTAAGACATTTAAAGATATTTTGCTTGGAACAACAATGTGTGTGATTTTTTTTTTTTTTTACCATCAATGCAAAAGCCTTATGTCACACCTTGTTTTATTTGATTGTAACTGATTCTAATTTCCCCATCTCATATTTGTTTAACTGTATTTATTCATTTTATAGTGTTTTATTTTTTAGTGATATTTTCTTTTATGTCTTTCTTTTCTTTGACCTAAAATTGTTTTGTGTATTGTTGCTGTTGTTAATGTTTCTTAACATTGTTGTAAATGAGGATTATATAGGTTAACATTCGAATGAAGACTCTATAAGCACTAAGTGAATCAAAGAATGTAAATGTGGAAAAACACAGCCTGATAATGTCCATGTGGTGCTGTCCTAGTCTGAGCTAGAAATCATTTAATACTCATGAGGAATCCATGCCAGAACAGTTAATTTCACCTTTCAATTAACATTTAATGCAGGTTTTAGAGAAAGTACTTTTAGAAAAGTGCTGCAAAAAAAAAATCCTAACTCAAACATCACAGTGAGTGGTGTGTGGTACAACTCTCACCAGGCACTGCTGACACTGTTCCTGGTTTTGAGTGAATTCAGGGGCTTTGGGGAAGTACACCCTCAGCTTGGTCCAAACTTCAGAGGATACCAGCTTCCGTTCAGTCTCCAGAATACTCAGACCTCCTGCAGCCAGAGCAAACGTTCACATTTAACACCCGACAGTATCTGCTGCACATTGATTCAGATCACTGTAGCTGCTGCGTGTAAACGTACCGTGACTGCACACTATATCCTCGTTGAAAGTCTTCATCTCCTCCTCGTTGCCCTCTGAGAGCTCCGGGCCAAATTCTGATCAAACCAAGAATGTTTATGCTTCAGTACACACACCAAACACACACAAGTAGTGAATCATACAGTGACTCATGCCTTTCATAATATGAGTGACATGTTGTAGATTTAAAACACATTTTGTGGGAAACTGGAGACATACAACACTGACTTCTGACTGGTACTGTATGTAAGTACCCCCGCCCCACAAAAAGCCTAAATGTATTTTATCTGCAATGATACAATGAGAAACAATGATCTTTTGTACAAAATGTGACAGTCTTCTGTTTTCATTGTGATTGACTAGTTAAAAACAAAGTGCACGAACTACCTCTGTTTATTGGAGCTACCACCAATAAACAAGAGAAGGAGAGACAACCTTTGCAGTTGTTGCTGTGTGGTCCCTCTCCGTTCGTCTGGCCGTTGCTGTGTTTGCTCTCCTGTTCGTCCTCCTCCAGCTGTTCCAGAGCTAACTGCCTCCAGCTACGCAGAGATGCTTTACCCACCCAGTAGCCCTCGCCACTGACACACACACACACACACACACACACACACACACACACACACCACACAAAATCATCATAAGTACATTCTATAACTGGTCCCAAAATTCTCCTTATACAACTGATTCATGTCTAGAAACCTATTTTCTCTGCAGCCCCACAAAAAAATATTGTCAAAAAATTAGGGCTGTCAGCATTATCGCGTTAATTGTGATGAGATCAAAGCAAATCATAATAGCAAATAATAATTTTTAATCGCGATTATGAGTTCCCAAGCCTTTTGTCCCTTCTATTGACCCGTAGCCAGCTCCGATAGCAGTGCTACGCTAACTGTCTGCAGTAGCCTAAACGAACTGCAGGGATGAGTGTTACTGGGCTTATGAGCTGCTTAATTAACTTAAAAAAACTTCCCAGTGTTTCAGTTGACAAGTCAAGAGCAAAATGCAACCTGTGTGAAGCACATCTAGTTGGAATTACACCTCCACACTAAACACCCAGAGGCACAGCCGAGGTAGAGCTCAGCCCCAGTCAAGTCTGTGGAGATCCCAGCCAAGAGAGCCTCATCTCATCTCTGCCAGAGTATGGGGGGGAGCATGAGCATGAAAGGGTTAAGATGTATTTTTGAAGAAGACAAGTGGGTCTTCAAGAAGGAAATTCTTTTGTGTTAATTTGATTCTCATTAGGACACTCTGGTCAGAAATGTTTTACATCATGGGTTTAAACCTGCCTTGAAATGTAAAACAACACAATTTTAAAGATGCAATACAAAATGAGATTAATCGCGATTAACTATGGAATTTCTTAGATTAATCGCGATCAAAAAAATTAATCTTTTGACAGCCCCACAAAAAATACAAGTGGATCATTAAAAGTATCACTTGACATAATCTTCAACATGTGTGTACCTGAGTGTGCGTTTGACCAGATTGGTGACCTCCTTGTAGTCCTCGTTGAGCTGGTTCTTCAGCCGCAGCACCCTGCATCTCTGGCCGACACACTCTCTACACAGAGAGGAGGCTGGACACACACACACACACACACACACACACACACACACACACACACACACACACACATAAACAATAGCAGTGGGTGTGAAAACATAGAAGAGTCACAGGGTGAATGTAGGAGCAGTTAGTATTAAGAGGCATTTCTAGGCTGTTTGTCTGTGGTGTGTGTCTTTTCTTGCTTTTAAAGGCTGCATTACAATAAAATGTCACTTTCTGTTCTATTATAATTATATAAGGGCATCGACGAGGAATAAGTAATAGACAGTTGACAAAGGCTTTATCCACATAAAAAGGGAGGCTGTGTTCACAATGTTTGATCCATGGTTATGCAAACTATTTTTTCCACCTCCAGTTAACAACAGATATAAGCCTGCTTCAGTGTGGTTTGATCCACAAGGATTTTCACTGTCAATACACTACACATGCTTACATCATTCAAATCAGACAGGCTGTATGATTCCATAGTTCAGCTTTGTGCCTGAGTGATGACCAGAGCTCAAACCTTGTGTTGTTCTTACCGTCTAGTCTTGGACCTCCACCGTATCGCTCGTACAGGAGCTGACCAGCTTGCAGTGAAACCCTCTTGGAGTCTCCCACCTTGTCTGGATGCATTTTGCCGTGAGAACACAGGAAGAAGGAGTTGTCGATTTTCTTGGTGGCGGTGGAGTCGTCCAGCCACTTCTTCAACCACTCCAGAGGTATGAACTCATACGGCTCACCTGAGGAGGAAAACACACATGAACAAAGATGGAACCTCTCAGGTTTAACGTCTCTATCGGGGGGGGTGGTGATGCTTGTGTTTGTACTGACCATCTCTTGCAGGTAAAAGCTCGTACAGCTCCTTCACCTCCTCGTGCTTGGCCTTGCCCTTATCCACGCTTTGTTTCCTCATATCGGCCATTTCTCTGCACCATTCCTCAAACTTATGGTTGTCTTGGTCCACCAACCTCTGAAGGAAGGCTGGGAGACAGGACAGAAGAACACACACACATCATACGTTTATGATTAAAATACACTTCTTGAGACATGTGTTCATCCCATGGTGCAAACACAGATAGAAACCAGTAATGATCATTGTTTCCTATTTGGGCTGAGATCTTCACTTTACTACTCACCTGGCACCTCGACTATGGTTCTGGAAGGATCTGAGCTCTCCTCTTCTTGGAGCTTATACACCAACATGTAGGCGTTTCTGGAGCAGTGGTAGCCTTTACTGCACTTAGGCTTTCGCGTCTGAGACTTCACTGTTTCAGCTAGAGACCAAGAGGGAAGATCAACAACTTCAAACTATGGCTTTACATTTCATATTTAGAGACATCATAATTCATTATGATATTTTGTGCAGAGAAAATCAATCTCATTGTGGCAGACAGGAAATTTGTGTTGTGCACAGTGCCACAGTCAGAGACATTTGACACTGACAGCATGACTGCTTAAAAACAAACTATAAGAATTAGTTCAGAAGAGTTTAGTGGCTTGATGGGGGATGAAACAACGTAAAGAGTATGTGATGTCACACAACCTTGTATTGCTGTTTGGTATCTCATAGTGCTCCACTGACCTTTATTTGATTTGATTTTGATTTGTTGTGTGCTATTAGCTAGTGTTCATGCTTACACTGGCTCCACTTCTATCTTAAGCAGACACACAGTGCTTTTTAGGCACTGCTGTTATGACTGACTGCTTCCACCACGCTGAAACAGTGTGAGAGTCTCAGGACTGCTGGAATATAGGACACCATGCTGATGTCAATTCCTCTGCAAAGCTTTTGAAAAAAAAGACCTGATTTACAAAGATCCCAAATAAATAAAGGGTACTAGACTGCATGTGTAGTGCAAAAGATGGCATGTTTGGTTAGCGTGTGTTTTGCAGGTGATTTAATAACAATAATTGTGCAAATAACAACAGATGCTCTGTGTTAGTAAATCAGCTTGCACATTTTTTGCAGGTGATGTCAAGTTTGCACGTTTTTACACACAAAGACCTTTAGTGAATCAAACTTCTACGTCCACTCCCAGCCAGTAGGTGGCACCATTGTCTGACAGAGACTAACATACTGTCACACTCAGTCATTTAATGGAGTCATTCAGCCTCTCAGTTTGTCCTACACCTGTAGTATCTCTGCTGGGACATTAACTGAAAACATGTAACACAAAAGTACACAAGGTAAAGTGTCCGTATGTAATATTATTTACCAATGTCCTCCTCGATGCCCAGCTGCAGCTTCTTGCCTTCCATCTTCTCGATTTCCTCGTCGTTGAACTTGTACCAGTCGCTGGTTCGAGCGTCTTTCACGTGGGCGATGTAGTGTCCCGAGTAAGCGCTGATGCCCCGATGGATCAGCACCGCACTCAGTTCGTAAACACACTTCTGGTCTGTGGAGAAATAGGTACTTTTCATAAAATCACCAGTCATCAACAAAAATTGGGCACATAATGTAGACAATACCTAAGGCAATACCTGGGACAGACATTCATCCCCAAAATTCAATGGGTGAGTCAATAAAATAAAAGGGCAGCAATAATTATAAATATTAGTTCCCCCATTGTGGAACTAATAAAGGAATATCTGATCTTATTAGAAGCACTATGTTTTTGGGTATGTGTCCATGTAAAAGAAAAGATGTAACATACAAAGAAGTATACTGTATAAATAAGAGTGGGTATGATGTGCATATATGTGAATATGAGTATGTTTATACATGATTACAGCATGCAGACTGTCTGAGCTGGTGAGATAAGTAAGGGTGTGGGTACATCGTGTGTATATCTATGTATATATACTGTATTTATGTTGATTCTTTTGTGCCTAGTTGATGCATGTACATTGTTTTGTATACTGAATGTAAAACTAATAAAAAGTTAAAAAAAGTGTGTGTCATACAGATTCATACTGCTAATACCTTGTTTCCCTTCCAAAAAAGGCCCCATGTCCAGCTGCTCTGGAAAACTGATGAAAGTGTTGAGCTTCTTCTTGTGGCCTGTTTGTCTAGAGAAGACATAAGTTCAGTCAGTGTTTGACACCAATGGCTTCAGCATTTCATCTATTTTACCAGTCCTGCATGCATTTTTACAGAGCGGTGTCTATACCTATCGAAGACGAAGCGCATGAGCTGCAGGTTGAGTGTTGGGGGGAGGCTGTGCAGCTTGATCCTGCGGGTGGCGTTCTGTTTACTCTGACAGCTCTCACAGAAGTAACGGTTGTCTCCATCCAGCTTCTCCTCCTGCAAGGTGATGTCAACATTTTCAGACATGGTACTTAACACAGTTGCACCTTTAGACAAAACAAAGACATTCAAATTCAAACTGGAGAGCTTTATTATTGTTGTGTGTTTTCTGACAAATATATTGAATGATTGTATAGATAATTTTACATAGACTGAACTATGTGAGTTAATGATACACTAGCAGTAAACTCTAACTATTGAATGGATTGATATGATGGATCGTTGTGGATGAATGTTACCTTCAGGAACTCTGTAACACACTCTGTGAGGTTCTTGTGGCCTTGGATGTTCAGTTCCAGTTCGTAGAATCTGGACGGCAGTGCAGAGGATCGTCCACACTGGTTACATCTGGAAAACATAACCAAAGCAAACACAACAGATTCCACATCAACACTTCACAATACTTTTGGTGTCAATTAAATATACTTTGTTGTTTTTGGTATTAATGAGTTTGACAAGATGATGAAAGCTGGATTATTAAAGCTGTGACTTCCATATTGGTAACTAGTAAAATTTCAACATCAACTAAAACAAGCCTTATAAAAATACCTGCTCGCCATGTATGCTTCATTAATGTAAGAGCAGCAAGGCTTCCATCTGCCTCAAGAATGTTCAAGAAACAGCTGTTAAATTTAATTTCATTTGGACTGCCACCAAATCTAGCTGATAAAAGTGTTACATAGCAGACAGCCTGTCTTTTTAAAAAGTGTCCTTAAAAGAGAGAAGAGTACATCAATCTGAGTAACAACTAAACATCTCCTCTGCAAAAACTAAATCTTTACACTCAAAATGATTCCTTAACTGAGCATATTAGACTTTTAACCCTCCAAAATTAAAGAATAACAGAAAAGAGGTAATAGACAGAAGAAAGTCTGCACACTCATGATGCAAGGTGTAGTACTCTGGTTTACACTGAAGAACAGTATGCTTTAAACATGACTTTTGATATCCCATTAAAACTACATCTGCATTGGGAGCCAAAGTGTGCAGACTTTCTATCTTTTGCAGATTTGGTCCATTAGTCCAGCACCTGCTTTGATGTTTTTTATTCCAGATGTGTGCATCCTAATTTTTTTATTTATTTATTCATTTTTCTTATGTACTTTAAATGAACCCATTTTGTATTTCTGCCTCCCCTGCAATTAATTTCTTGTGTAAATTTTAACCTGTGCAAAATAAACTAAATTAAAAAAAAATAATAATAATGCAACTTTTTTTCCTGAAAACAAAAAAGCCAAAACACAAAGTTATGACAAATATGAGTAGCCTGATAAATCACCCACATAAAGCAAAGACGCGTGTTCTTAACATTAAAATTCTCATACAGTTATTTGAATGTCACTTAAACCTCCCCTGTTAAAAGTACAGCAGGGGAAAGCACATTATTACTAAACATCCACCAGAGTGATGTAAATGTGGAGACAGATGTTTCCTTTACTGACCTGATTCCTAACCCACTCATTAGTGAAGTATAATTAACCAGTGTCAGGTTTTGACTTTTCTTACACAGTCACGTAGGAGAACTGTCCACAGAACTGCTGCTGGATGACGTTCTGCAGGCTGGGGTTCTTCTGCTTGGACAGCGTGTCCTCCAGTAGAGACAGGAAGAGCTTTGAGAACTCCTGAGCATCCTGAAAGAGAAACCTCTGGATTGAATGCTCTGTGAGGAAACCAAGCCTCTACACATCGTATCCAGTGATTTACATGTCTGCGCTCTCTATCTCTGTGTTAAGATATTAATCCTGTGCAATAGTGATACTACTGATTATTAACCAGCAGAACAGCAATCAATCAACGATAATCACGTAGTTGTTGCAGACTAAGAAAAAAAAAACAACTTCCAGATATTGCGAGGGGTTTGGTGTCTTGTGATGAACATAAACACATGGATTAATTATTAATACAGTTAGTTGAAGTGCTCTTTCTGTGTACTACCAGTTTCAGAACAGGAGTAGTTATAGAACCTCAACACTTCTTTGAGCAACAACTCAGTTATGTTCTTCAAACTGTGGAGCCAGTCTTGTACGTCTTAGTGAACTATTTCTCTGATGCAGTGATTAACCTGTTGCTGTCCCGTGTCCAGGCCCAGTGCTTTGACCAATCCTGACGGGTCGATGTATTTTCTATTGCTGTTCTGCAGGAGTGCGAACAGATACTGGAGATGCTCGCAGATGGACTGAGGCTCATAATCTGAAATAGAGAGGAGTCTGTCAGACAGGATGAAATCATTCTTCTATGGTGTAATAAAAATAACCAACCTACAGAGCAGTGTAAGCATGAGTCTGCAGCCTCAGACACACACTAGCCTACATATAAGCACACCTTCAGCCAATCCCCCTGTTGGCTTAATTGTGTGTCTGAACTATTATCAAGAAAATAAACACATGACTATTTATTACATCATTCAGGGCATGCTGTAATGTCTCTCAGTCTGTGAGTGTACTGCTTTATTGTTTGCAACTGCTTGTTTGATCTCTTTATTTTATTTATTTATTTATCAGGACCTGAGTGTGGGATTTCTCTGTCTTTATGTATCTATATGTCTAGAATAACAATACAAATCTGTGATTCTCAATATTTGACATAAACTGATGTAGATTTCTTTGGGTTTGTTCTGCATGTGTGCAGGTCTGTATTCTCTAAAGATGTTCTACTTTCATTAAAACAATCTTACGAGTTCATATTTGTTTAAGTAATGTTACTCTATTTATATGGATCTAAAGTTTAGTTTAGTGTATTTATTTGCATGGGTTAGACACAAACACAATCAGATCACTTGTGCTGATCTGAAAAACAAAACAAATAACATCCAAAATTAAAATGTACCCAATCCCAACTAGAATCCAAATTCCATTTTCCTGAAATGGCATGTTCAGTTTTTGTTAGCAAGAAGTTATGCAGACTACTTTTGGCAAGGAGATGTATTGTATTTCAGTGAAGCAAGCCTAGGCCTCCTACTCTGAATCAGTGGCATGAGGAGATATGTAAGGTTGTATGGATATAGAGACTAGATGCAATTTTGAAGAACAATAAATGCTCTTTTGATAGACAACCATGCCTGAATGTTACTGGTGCTGGCTGAGAACCTCCAGGATAACACTGGTATCTGGCAGTACATCCATTGCTTTAGGTGTATGCAAACAAACCTTTTGCAATATCTGGCCCAAACATCTTGATGTAAACAAGAACACTGAACGAACACAAAGAGGCGGCTACTATATTTACCAGACTCAATGTTGTGTTCCTGTGCTCTGGAATTGTGGCACTGATAGAGGCTCCTTCGCAGCTCAAGGTTGTGGAACCACACTTGAAGGAATGTGTTGACGTAACATGTCGCACCCAGGTTGGTCAGGCCGACAAATGTGTTCTGGGATAGGGAGATGGAGAGAGAAGGGGGTAATGAACTGTCTTTATAGAAATCCTTGCCTCCTCGCAACTTTCAGTGACAACAGACTGACGATGCAGTATGGAGGAAAAAAGGAAAGATGAGTCAACAATTTACAGCGTGAGTCACCGATGGAAGACATACCTTATCTCGACGTTCTGAATTTGGGTCGTCGATATTATGGAAAGCATTTTCATCAATCTCCCCAAGCCACGCCTGTTCACCAATTCCCACTAGACAGTTGGGATTCCCTTTGCAATTCCTCCTGCAAAAGCAAGGCATGACCATTACATATACAGTTCTACTACATACATCAGAATGAATCTATAATGTACAGCAAAAAGACATATCAAGCTCCATCTAAAATGTGCCAGGTTATTATTGGTCTGCAAACACAAAGCTCCTCACCACTTTATATGTAAAGTTAAGTAACATTTCTCCATTAAAACGGTTTACTGTGGTGTGTGTTAAACATATTAAGTGATGTGCCTATTTAAAAAAAACTGGTTCTTCATGACCTTCCACACAGCGTCTCTATAAAGTTGCTCTACAAGATATGAAGCCTTGCCCACAAGCACTGAAATCAATCTGACGTGATACACATCTCTCAGCTTCTCTGCGTAGAGCTTTAAAAACAAAACACATTTCACTTCTGCAGCTAGTATTCATCACTTGAACATGCTAGCACAATGAAGGTACTGTAAGAATTGTTATTACAGTACCTGCAGGTTCCTCTCTTGCAGGCCGGGAGATGGACGCGGTATGCTAGTTCGATGTGCTCCTGGCTGATTTCTTCTGGTTTCACAGTTTCCACCCAACGCCAAGCCGCTTTCTCCAACTGTAAGCGGGGCGCCATAATCCTACGATGTAACATTAACGACAAAGTCAGAAATAGGAGTGGACGGACACAAGGAAGTAATAATGCAATGCCCTAAGGTTTGCCAAACTAGTTCAAAGAATGCTAACATAGCCGGCTAACAGTAGCTAAATAGGTTGTATCGGCTTGAAAAGACTCGTACGAAGCAACCTACCGTTAGCTATGTAGTGCTATTTTACCTAGCCGGCTAATGTTAGCTTTGCAGTTCCCTCATTATTCCACTGATACTTAAAAAGGTGAGCATATCATACTACAGCGTAAAAATACACATAGCAAGTGAAATACAAGAAAGCACGACTATCACTATTTGCAGGGTCACGTCAGAAGTGCGGACTAACCCCAGTGCTAATGCTAGCTAGCTAAGATATAGCTAGCCCGACCGGCAGTGTTAGCAAGTCATTTTCCCACAAGTTTCCATTTAACGCTATTTGACGCTAACGTAACGAGTTTATTGTGTTAAGGTCAAATATTATCGAACCTTTCATGCGTGCAGCTGCTTCACCAAAATATTTTTATGTATTTTCACATTTTATTCACGGTTTATTTTAGATTTAGCGCCCTTGCGTCAGTTTATAAATAAATTATTTCTTTGCTCAAAATCAACACGACGTCAATAAATGACGTAGTCGACGTCTCTTTGTTGTGACGTGAGGAGCCAGCGAACGGCATCTTCCTGTTTGACTTGAAGACAGCAGCAGAAACCTCGAATATTTTTTTTAGCTGTTATTTCATTTGACCCAAGATGTACTGCAATTTTTTTTATTATGAAATAAATATGTATTTATTTTATTTTACTTCCACAATGAAATGCGTGTTTTTTTGTTGTAGTTTTTTAATACCAGAATTTATTATATTTTTTAAACTGTACTGTAGATGTACTGTAGTACAAGGGTATAGATAGACAAGTGGGTTAAAATATTCATATTAAACCAATACATAAAAGTACAGCTGTTTGCTTGCATTCCCATACATGCTCACATACTTACTCATGCTACTTTTATTCTATTTATTTAAACTTGTTTATTTAGTTATTTGTATTGCAAAAGTAGGCTATATGTTGTCTCACTCTCTAATGACAGTGTGTAAAGGTCTACTTTTATTGTTTTTATTTTAACACTTCCTCAGTGAAATGCATGTTTTAGTTCTATTAGCACATCTTGTGATGTAGTAAGTGTTTTTATTCTTGAAGACCAGTTTTTGTACATACTGTATGTTCTTACTGTTAAATCACTTGATATTTTTTGTATGTAAAGTACATTGAATTGCCCATGTGTATGAAATGTGCTATATGAATAAAGCTGCCTTGCCCTATCCATGAATTTCTATGACCTTGTTGTATTTGTGCAGTGTGTGTTTTTAGTGAATTATTTAGAGGAAACTCTAGTCTATAGCCTATGGTGCATGGGTCATTAGTAGTAGAAGATGAATGTCCAAGAATGTTTGATGCTTTTTTCAAGTCATATATCAAACTAATTGCTGATCACTCATGTTGTAACTGCAACCTGAAGCAAAGCTAACATGAGAACATTATATATATATAAAGTAAATATATAAAGTCTAATGCTAATTTTGTCTCATATATTTATTTGATATTTATTTCAGTATCTGTTCCAGTCTGTTCTGTTCTGCGGTTTACCCTGTTAACAGATCACCTGTTCATACATTGTCTATATTTGAACTCTTTTGTCTGCTGCTTGTATTCATAGGATTTGTTTCTGTTCTTCTTTGATAAGCTCTCTATTATGACAGCTATTGATTCAGTTACAGTATACAATATGTCCCAGTGGGCATCTATTTGCATCAGCTGTTGATAGCCTATACATAAGCAGCTTATACTGTACTGTACTCAAGCATATCCTCAGGCTGTAGCCTGTACATGCTGCTGCGGTGAAGAACGGCCTCGTGGCGTTTTTGAAACAGTTGAAATTCACAGCAGATTGTCTTAATAATAAAATGATGACATAGAAGTGGAACTGTACATTTTTGAGGTTGTGAGTAAATTACACACTGTACAGTTTGCAAGGATGGCAAACAACTAAGCACCTGTTACAACTCTGCAGAAACCAATCCACATACTCATACAGATGGTCTGTCATTACATAAGTACTAGAAAGAGGTTGCATCTAGTGAGTGAATGGCCATACGGTTAGATGAGGTGATGATTATGTTTGCTTTGCTGAGTAGGTGTACAGGATGATAATCTGCAACATAATCAATGTACTGTTCACTGTTCTTCAGCATGCATGTCCATGTGCAGTGTAGGTTTAAAATATGTTAACTACAGACATCAGGATCCAGAAAGAATGACCGGGCATCCACATCACCTTGCATATGTACTGAAAAGTATCTGGCAAATAAATTAATGTTCTTTTTTAAGGAGAATATTAAAAAGGGGATATTTCTTCTGGCTCCATGTTTCAAAAATTGCTAATACCTACATTATATTTATACTGATTATACCTCTAAGTAATAATTTCCAGAACAAAAAGAGAAACATAACATTTAGGGAGTGTCTTTGGTTTGCTGAAAATCACAACCAGTCATTTATATTCCATGTGTTCATTTCACAGTTCTTCCACCACACTCCAAAAGAACACATATTTTACTTTGTTCTCCACTCCATTCTTATTGTAATAATTTTACACTCAATATTATAACCTGAGAAAACATCATCTCTCTATGTTTCCTTACTTTTGTCCTTCCTGGTCTTTATTTCTTCATTTCATGGTGTCTTCCTTCATGTGAAAGCTTCTCATCACCACTGCTGTGAGTTGGGAGGTATTTGTTAAGATTTTGAATGTTTTGCTGTAGACTAAACAGTTAATGATTGATTAAGTATCAGCAATGAAAATGATCAATAGTATATAATATGTGTAGGTCTACTCAAAATCAAGTTTTTCCAGAGGATTTTCTTTTATTTCATTTAACCTCAATGTGTGTGTGTGTGTGTGTGTGTGTGTGTGTGTGTGTGTGTGTGTGTGTGTGTGTGTGTGTGTGTGTGTGTGTGNCACAAAGAAGACAACCTAAACAATGAAATGAAAAGCATTTTGAATTGTTATAACCTAGCAGATGCTGTAATGGTTACTAGTAATTACCTCCATGTAACAGAGTTATGTAATTGAATTATAAAATAAATGTAAGCGTAATCTTTTACACTTACCATGCCATTTAATTACAGTAACTGATGAAAATGTTGATGATTATGAATGAGGTTACATCTGAAGTCACACCTTTAGGATTTTCCTCATTTTTAAATATTCAACATGTTATTGAATACATATCTGTTTTTTTTTGGGTGGGGTAAAAGATTTATTTCTGGCATAGTGCTCTTAACCACTCGACTATCTGCACGCCACATATCTGTTTTTAATTCTTTAAATGAATTATGAATTCAATGTCTTCTACTTAAATAACTCATGATGAGGGTTTATGGACACATGGACTTAAATGGTGTCACAGTGCCAGTTAAGCACACGCCAGACTTTTCACTTTTTTCATCAACTTTCTTTATTTTCTATTCCAAAATCTATATGAAGTGATGAATACAATTTCAAATAGAGATAGATCTTCTTCATAAATCATGTCAGTATCCATGACAACCAGCGCAACTTAGATGTTGGTGCTTAATGTGTACACTTATCCTAACAGATGAAAACACTGGTTAGAAAAATGAGAAGTCATCAAATGTAATAAGTTACATTACTACGATGAAGTCATTGAAATAGTTACATTACTTATCACAGTTTAAAGAGAGTAATTAGTAATCTGTAACCTATTACATGTCCAAAGTAACCTTCACTATGCTGCTAGTATGAACATGGATCTAAAGACAACATAAATTAAAAAAAAAAACCGAATGGAGAAAGAGTGGTAGGATAGTGCTATGCAGTAGATTCCCACAGTCTGTGAATGTGGCATGATGCAGCTCACTGAGCCTGTGGAGATGAATGGATGAAGCTCCTCCCACTGCTGTTAAGGAGCGACAGCCTGCTTCACACAGCCAGGTGCTTTTACACACACCTCAACCCAACATCTCTGCACCGCTCCTCAGGTAAGAACATCTGTCTTTCTTTATCTTCAGGCTGTATAAAATAAAGTAGTAGAAAGATTGCAAATATGCTAAGTATATTTATTTAGTTAATATAAGAGCTGAAACTTGAACCTTAACAGATACTAAATGAGTTTAATTGGGACACAGATTGTGAAGTTATTGAAGTGAAAAATATTCTCTATTCAAACTAAACTTGCTTTAATACTCTATGGTAAGTGTCATTTTAATAGGAGGATAAATGAATGTTACAGTAAGGATTTACCACTAACTGACATTAATGTAGTCAACTTGTCTGTCATGTCTGTTGTATATACTCTGCATACTGCTAATAATAAGCTGTGTACAAATAATTAAAGTGGTTCAATTCCACTGTGACTAAATTAATAATATGAATACAAACTGAGATTGTATCCTCTTTTTATCAAATTAAAATCAACTTGTTTATGATGTGAAGGCAATGTCTCTAGATGTTAGCCTACTTAATTACTTTTGTATTTTGCATTTGTCACAATGTAAAACTCAAACATGTGACAACAGATTTCTAAGACAGCAACTCCCATGTATTCCTGTCATTCTATT
This sequence comes from Rastrelliger brachysoma, assembly GCA_024605115.1. Lineage (NCBI taxonomy): Eukaryota > Metazoa > Chordata > Actinopteri > Scombriformes > Scombridae > Rastrelliger > Rastrelliger brachysoma. Next base: position 16,198 of record JANJYP010035316.1, read on the forward strand.
TTAGGATGTGATATCTAATATTGGAACATTTCAGCAAATATTTTTGAAAGTCCAAGAGTTCAGCGACCTTTCAAGGCCAGGATTATGAAACAACCCAGTTCTTGTCCTGTCAGGGAATCAGCTGCTAATCTGTTCCCACAGCAGACACAAGGAAAGAGTACAGGAGATGAGAAGAAGAGAGGGGAGGAGGGATGTATGGGAAGATTAACTAACCACTGCTACTTACCTCTCTAATCCACTGCTTTTTTGAATCTTGTGGAACTGATAGGCACAAATGGGCTTTACCTGACTGAGACTGACCTCAGGCATGGACATGCAACTGTTTATGTAACCAGAATATAAGGACATGATGGGGTGACATCTTAAAGAGTCATTGGACTGTCAGGGGTTTAGGGCCAGGGTAGAACTTACATGTCCCATCACACTGTGGCCATTTTTGTCAATGCTGCAGTAGTAATGATGCACTGCATTGAACTGAACAGTTTTGGGGATTCATAGTTTTCTCTGTGCACACTGGCAAGAATACATTAATAGTGGGGAAGAAACCAGTCTTTTACTTGTTTAATTATTTGCATAAATGTGCAAATGAGATGTACTAAGTCAAAAATAATACTGAGCCAGCCTAAAAAAACCTGAAGAATACAAACTCCCTTCTGTGTCTAAAACATTCTATTCCATTCTAAGAAAAGTTACAGATATGACATCAGTGTCCAGTTGAGGTTAATATCTGATTATTCTGCTACAAACAATCACTGTCATTATAATTTTGTATTTAAATATTTGTGTTAGATGTACTGACACCAGAGCTCATCATATTTATAACAGCCAATAACTGAAGGTTCAATGCAAATCCTCACATATAATAAAGCTGGAATAAGCTAATGTTCAATATCTTTGTTGGATAGCAGATTATTAAACAAGTAACATATATATTTGCTGTTTATCTGCTAATCAAAATTTTAGAAAAAGTTTAAAGTGGACCTGCAGGTGAGTTCATTGAGGTCTATTCAGCACAGGCTTCTAATCACAGGCACATGGAGCCAATTTGAGACATCACAGACACAGATTTAAACTGGTGATTCAACAGATGTTGAATGCAAAGTCAGATCTACACTGAGGTTATCCAACCTGCAAAATAAATATGTGGTTATTCATGTAGTATTGTTTACTTGAAGTGCAAGGCTGCTACACTATAAAAATTACACTGTGTTAACTTAAAAAGTAACAATTTACTTGGACATTTCTGAGTTGAATGGAAGTCAAATAAAGACGTTGGTTGACCTTAACTAAGCTTTTAGGGGACAAACGTGTACTAAAATGAGTCAGTTAAACTATAAAAGTCTCATGGGATTTATTCAATAAATGGCTTGTTTGGAATTGCTTAAAATGATCCATGCAAAATGTTTCCTACATTTCTAAAAGTGAAACCAGAGCCCGACTGTTTAATGTACACAGGGTCTAACTTTTATATGTTGGGGACAGAGACACACAATACTCAATACAAGAATTTAGTTGTGACACTGATCACACTGAAACTATTCCAAAAACCCATAAGCAATTCATGTTGTGTATGTTCCAGGAGTCTACGGCAACGTCAGAGCCAAGATGGGGCGTAAAGAGATCATCTGCAGCTGGAAGAAAAGCATCAGCAACATTGAGGAGGTGTTTGAATTCAAGGGGAAAATGGGATCGTAAGTATNTTATTCCAAAAACCCATAAGCAATTCATGTTGTGTATGTTCCAGGAGTCTACGGCAACGTCAGAGCCAAGATGGGGCGTAAAGAGATCATCTGCAGCTGGAAGAAAAGCATCAGCAACATTAAGGAGGTGTTTGAATTCAAGGGGAAAATGGGATCGTAAGTATAGCTGTTTGATATGAATACAGATGTGCTTGAAGAAGGCTTTTAAGTTTTGTAAGAACAATTTCTAAGTGCAAAAAAGAGTATTAATTCACTAATAATAATGGCCTACATGATAAAAATGTTTTTTATATGAATGCCATTTATCCAGGTGTGATTTGATTTACATTAAGAAGGGAAAACACAATGATTGTTGCAATTTGCACACTAGAAAGGCAACATAGTTAGAGTTTGGTATATACTATATAGGGTCTGATCTCACAACTGTCTGCAGATTGCATTTGCAAAGACATCCTCCCTGCAGGTGGATGCTGGGGTGGAGGTGGGGCTGAAAGAGCAGGCAGTAATACTGTGGTGCAGTGCAGTAGTGGTGTTGGCATATCAGAGGGTCAGATGGGTAACTTCAGTTTAAACTGCAGTTTAAACAGAAAGCCAAATATAGAGGTGTTTGCTAGATTAACAGTGTAGCTCCAGTTGACTGCTTTGCTATATTTAATGGACATTCATTAGAGTCACTTGGTAAAGATACACAGGAGTCAGACTGCAGACAGGCTTGGATCAGTGTTTTATTAGAATGAGTGACTGCTATAAAAATCCTGCAGATATCCTCCTGCAGCACAACAAGCAGCAGAAGCAGTGGTGGGTGTGGTCTTACAATATAAGGCCCGCGTTATATCTGATAACAACAGACTCGGTCACACTTACAAAGCATCCTTTCTGTTGACCACTATTGATAAATGTCCTTGTAAAGATTGGAATTTCTCATAAGGAACATATTTGACCTCAGGTTTTTATAATGAGCATTGTGTATGAATATTATAAACATATATTGCAGCCATATTCCTGAATACAGCTGTTGCTTTACAGTAAATCATTTTGTACAAGTTCAGAGAGCGTATAGACTGGAGGATTGCTTTCTGTCCTCCAAGTGGCCAGGCTCAAAAATCTACTCGCAGACTGAGGATAATCCTTACATCACCTCTCTCTCTCTCTTTTATCAATGGAACCTCTTACACTGTCTGTGTAATCCACTCACAGCTCAACCTGCCAGTGGAAGACTTTACATTTTGACCTGTTAGCAGACAGCAGAGCTACACAATGAATCATATAATGGTCATGATTAAGTGAAATAAACTTGTTCTGGTGCAACGTTATTTTATTTTTTGTAGAGGAAAAAAAAAAGTCCAGTTTACTTAAACACTCTTATGCACCTCCTGATTTTGTTATAGGAACAGATGTTTTGACCTGTCTACTAGATACATGAGTTTGAGTACTAACTGCAGAATGATACTTTTCTTGTTGTCTGTCACTTCACCATTTACATATAAATACAATCTGACAATTAAAATGTAACTGTATACAATTTAATTGAACTTTAGATGAATTAGATATGGTACATTAAAATTGAGGTTTATATGTGAATACTCAAATGTGGTTCTCCAACACTTTGGATTATGATAACCTGAGTCAACATTTTTATTTCTCTTTAGGAATGTAAAATTATAATTAAGCTTATATTTTAATTATAATTACATAAATCAACTTAATTTACAACCAAAACAGTTTAGTGCAGATGAAGTGGTTGTGTATTAGATGATGCACTAGTGACTGCTGTGGTGACTGAAGTGCAGCTAAGCATCAAAATCCATCATCATGAATATATAAAAACACAACTTTTCAATAGTTGTCCACTGAAGTGACCACTATGTGTGAAAGGGTTATAGTTTAATAAGTGAAATAAATTTGACTATACACAAGGCATATGGATACTTGCCCGTTTTTATTTCCAGGAAATCAGAATGAGACCAGATTAGCTTTCTCAACATCAGCCAACAGAATGACCTGTAACAGATGCTAAATGAACTGAAGGTGTTGCTGCCTCTGAGCTGTCTTGTAGTCTCAAAGCTGCTTAAAGCGCTCCCTCCTTGACTGGCTGTGAATGAGTCAGGCTTCTCTCCCTCCCTCCCTCC
>JANJYP010035326.1:0-13227 GCA_024605115.1 Rastrelliger brachysoma
GTTGGCTGTTCAAACAGTTAACAAGCCTTACATTCTAAAAAACAGCCACTGTTTACTTGATAAGGTAAGTCCCAGGAGGTGTCATCAGCTACTTTCAGTTGAGCTGAGACATGTCATTTGAATGTCACATTGCTATAACATTCTAGAACAATTTTTATTTCTGTGTGAAGCTTTAGCTGAACTGGGTGTTATGTAACCTCATCTTATACAAATTCTTAAATGTTTTATGCAACATATAGAGGATACAGAGTGGTGGGGTCAACTTTAATAGCAAAGAAAAGGTGATTAAAAGCAATTGACTCTATAAAAGTTGCATTTTAGCATTCATCAACTGCACAATCAAAATCATTAAAGTGTTATGCAGAAGCTCCATGTTAGATAAGCTATGTAGTGACAGCATAGGATCAATAAGGATCAGTAGCTCAATGATTCCCGCAACTCCTTGTAATAAAGAATCACCCTCTCTTTGGATGATAGCCATCTCTACATAATGGTTGAGATACTAATACGAGCCGGCGGTTCAATTCAATTACCTGTCCCTGTGCAAACACACCACACTCACCGCGGCCTGTCGTGTCAGCCATGATTTATTTGCACAGATATGTATTGAGCGAAATTCAATTACATGCACTCACGACAAATGGTGCTTAAGCAATGATTATGATGATGTACTCTCTGACAAAAAAAGGGCTTAAGTTCACGGGAGTGTAAGTGGCAGGCAAACACGAGAGCTGGTTTTGAATAAGCGGTGTTTGCCTAAGATCTGGAATCAGCTGTATTCTTTGTTAAAGATAGATTGACTGAATGGCTTATTGGTATCACGATACATGCTGCATGTAATCATAAGCACATGCAAACATCTTTTTTCCCCCTTTTTCTACATATCATGAAAGACAGGAAAAACCGCCTACACTGATCACCAAAGACAGAAGTCTTTAAATGAGCTGGTGACTCAGTGGGCCTAGCTCTTCATTCCCTCTGCAGTTTTGATGGCAGTCCTGCATGAAGCTGCTGGCAATGAGACACGTCTCATTATGTGGAAAATCACACCAGCCCGGGCCGATGTCATGCCAGGAATAAGACCGCCGCGTCGTCTTTCAGTGCAATTTAAACGTCGGCGAGACAATTGGAAACAACAGTGGCACTTCAGAGATCACGACCAGAGTGCAGCAAATTGGACAGCTGGCTTTTTTCAAGTCTGTATCGAATGCTCTGTAAAGTTTTAATGTGCCCACGGTGGGGAGGGAAGAGGAGGATCAGAGAAATACATAACATAACTTACACGGCAGTCGAGCACTTTTCTCGTAACACTCTTAGTTCAAAGAAATTGGATGGTGAAATGACTTTTTTATGACTGAAATTGCATTTAATTAAAAACCAAGAGGTAACCTTATCCCCACACTTTAGGCAAATGAAAACCTTCATTAGAGAAAGCGACCGTCCCGCAAATAGAGCTGGCTTTAAGTAGAGCGTCGACCCCAAAACTGTATCATGACCGAGATCAGAACAACACACACACACACACGCCAAAAAAAAAAAAAAACCCCAACAGGAGAGCTGCCAACTATGTAAATGATTGATCAGCTGTGAAATATTAAGGAGCTGTAAATCAGGGTGGAGGGAAGAAGGAGTAGACCTGTAACTTAAACTGAACCGACGAGCCCTCGGCTAATTAAGAACAGAGAGAGAGACAAAGAGAGAGAGGAGGGAGGAGGTGCTGGGAGAGAGAGAGAGACACTGACCAGCAGAAGCAGAGAGACAAAATATGACAAGCATAGAAGGAAAGAAGAAAGAAGAGGTTGACATTTAGGCTGAGGATAATGAGAAAATGTAGACAAGAATGGGAAACAGCAGTGACAGTGTTTTCCACTATATTCACTCTAATTCAAATCAAAATTGCTTCTAAAATTTCACACAAAATCAATAACATGAATGGGCTACTCATGATTTTCTTTCACATACTATCTGAGCACGATGCCACCCTTGGTACCCTCGGTACTGTTTTGAGCTATCCTCTTCATTTTTAATAAAAGGACATCTACGTGAAAGGTGTTGGTATAAGAGTTTCGTAGCTCCTTTAAGGAATAGGACAATGTGTTACGTGGGTGTATAGTGAATGGCAGAAAAGTGAAAAGGTTAGCAGTAAATTGTCGGTCTGGCAGTATATGTACAGTACAGACTGCAGTGTGTCAAGTCACGACCAAGAAAAGTCTACTCTCGTATCCAAACTATTCCATAAAGAAGCGTGTGTCTGCAGGTATTTCTGCCAACGAATCAAAAGTGCACAGTTGGACCAATCAACTGTTTGAGATCAGTTAATGAAATGAGTCAAGCCTGTTGCCTCCTTCTTGGCTGGAATGAAAACCTGCAGCCATACAAACCCTTTCTGGAGTAGTTTGGGGATCCCTGGACTAATCTGACCTTCTTGTGTGAATCGCTTCCAAATGATCCTCAAACTACTGAAACACTGATTGAAATGAGAGAAGATGCAATGAAAATACAGCCATGGAGATGATACATTAACAAACTAGAGGTTCCGACTAATTACACACTGAAAGGTGGACGGTCCAGTAGACTACCAGTTAGGATGCATGCCACATAATTTGGCTCCAGCAGCATGTTCCTCCCCATTTATCCTCCTTTCTCTCTCCCTCTCTCTATCTCTATCTCTGCTTGTGTTTCAAGTCTAAATTTGTCATTCAGCCTGGCTCAGGGAGATGTTGAAGATGTCCATGAGGACATATGCCAGCTGGTTATTACAGCCTCTGAGCACTCGCCCAGATATGTTGTCTGGGCCTGCAGCTTTGCGTTGCATTGATTCTGGATAGAGTCCTCCTCATGTCAGTTGAGTCCAGATGGAGTAGCTGGTCCTCAGGTGTGGGCATATGTGTTGGCCTGAACATGTCCCCAGTGCAGTTCTCAAAGCCATCCTCCACATTTTGATAGCTTTGTGTTCTGGCTTATAGAGTTTTAGCAACGGTTTGCTTGCCAGGAGTGGTATAATAGATATAACCAATAGGTGACCTGAGTAACCAAGGATTAGGATTAAGCAAGGAGTTAGGGTTAGGTCAATTTATCTATCTCGATGACTGAGCAGTTTGGAGTAGGGAATCAAAGGGAGTCGGGAATCACCACAGTTGGTACTCATCAAATAGAACAGTGTAGCCAGTGCTGTGCTTGTTTTTCCTTGTTCAGTCATGGTGGCAATCGCTGCTGATACAGATAACCACTACTTCCTGTGTTTATGGTTATTAAGGACCATCTCTAGACTTAAGCCAACATGCTTCCACTGTCATGGAAAAAAATTATTCATCTTTTTTTTGTTGCTCCAGAGAAGATAAACACCCCCCCCCCCTTCTTTTTGGCACAATACAAAATTATCTTGAAGGCCTTACAACTAGTTCACAATGCAGTAGAATAGCTTCATACTGGATTTAACAGATTACATCATGTCATACCAATCCTGGCTTCTCTTCATTGACTTGTTTGGTTTAGAATTGATTTTACTGATCATTTTTAGAGCATGTCTGGTTGTGGCTCCAAGCTACACAACAGAAATGTAAGTCAGCCCGCAGTCTTAGATCCTCAGGTGGGGTTCTTCAGGCTATTTTAAAAGGTAAGGCTGAAATCTAAAGATACCATCAGGGTCTTTCAGCTTTGGAACAACCTGCCTGAGGAAATAAAGCTCACAGAATCTGTGTGCTTTCATGTGACATCATTTGCTCTTTGTTTATTGTCTTTTTACCGCAGTTTAATCTTTTTTACGGACTCGTTGAGTTTCATTGTCTTCTACTTTCGTCTTGTTAATGTCGACCTTGTCACAGCTCTCTGTGTTGTACTGCCTTTGCTTCATCTGTCAAAGCACTTTGTAAACTCTGTATTTAAAAGTGCTAAAGAAATATTTACGAGTTATCTTTATTATATTGCTGTTTAAAACAAGCTGGAAATAGACAGTAAAACATGTCACATTCCTAAATCAACAGGTTTTTAATATAGAAAATGTCCCAGCTTTCTTGAATGGACTGAGTGTTCAATCTCATTGACATCATTTGGCAACATAAGAGCAGGTTTGCCAGAATATATTGATACAACTGTGTCAAGGATTGGTCTAGAATTGAATTACACTGTTGAAATTTTTAAAGTGAGCACTCCCTCCTTCCTATTTTCTCCCTTCTCTTCCTCCATAGTCTACCAATAACTTGTTACATGCAGGGGCAATCCTGCTGAATCAATGACCGCAACTCCTAGCCAAATGCAGGGGAACAACACAGCTCCTCAGCCACTAATAGGGTGGGACATAAGTGCTACGGGATCAGACAAGAGATGTGAACTTAGTAGGGGACTACAGCTCGTCTCTCATGATTATATCACACTCAGGAAAGAGAGAAGAGGAAAGAAGAGGAGCGAAATCACAGTTGACGAGAGAAAAAAAAAACCTCCAGCTGCCTGGCCACACAGNTGTCTCTCATGATTAGATCACACTCAGGAAAGAGAGGAGAGGAAAGAAGAGGAACGAAATCACAGCTGACGAGAGAAAAAAAAAACCTCCAGCTGCCTGGCCACACAGTCTTCAAAAGTGACCACACCAGCTCATTAGATCTGCCCACACTGGGGGAAACAGACCCTTTACTTCTGTGACAAATTACTTTTTCTATTATGCCCCTCCAATCACAAACCCGCTCAATACAGCACACCCAGGGACGGAGCTGCTCGAGGGCTTAGGTGCCATATTCCAATCAATTCGTTCTTGTCTGGAGCAGCGGTGTACAGTTAAACTTTGAAGCCTTTCCACTTGTTATTTTGCTACATCATTAGGTCACCATACTGTTTGATCATGTTGGGGATATCCTACTATTATTTAAGGTTTGGAATACATTTAGCCTGTTTATAAAAGATCGTGTGACTCGGGGGAATAACACTTAATGAGGTTTTTGTAGTGAAATATTCAAGAGATGGTTCTCATAATAGGAAATTCCAAAGTTCGGAGAACATATTGAAGGCTGTGTTTATTCAAAATGATAAAAGCTTAACTTGGTGAATATTGGACCCTGGAAGAGTTACATTGTCAAATTATGAACTTTTTTTATCAGTTGACATATGTTTCAAATTTGTTTTCCAGCTGCCCCAACAATGAATCACTTGTGTTGTTTGTGCTTTAAACAAATCTGAGTCAGACAAGGTGAGAATTGATGAGCTTGTGTACACACAGTCATTTGCACATCAGTCTCAGATATGTTAAACGGTTGACGCTCTTAAAACGGATCCAATGAAAGATTAGCATTTTCTTCTGAATGACTGAATGAATCATACTTTCCTGAGGTTTTTATTTTGGACTCAGCGGTAGATGAATGTGTTCTTTCAGTGTGTGTGTGTGCGCCTGCAAGTCTGTCTGCATTTGTCTAGGTCTGTTTAGTCTTTTAATCATTACCTCCATATCAGCGGAACATCAGCCCAGCATTGTAAACAGTCCACAGACGAGTCTAGCCTGGAAAAAAAAAACAAAAAAAAAAAACATCCATATTTGGATAATGAGCTGTATCATGAAAAGCCTTCAGAGGCTCTGTACTCTGACAAGGAAAGCACTGGCGGCTACTTCTTCATACATAACCCCAAAATCAGTGGTAATATAATCAACAAAGAAGCATGTTTTTCAGATTTTAGAAATTTGCTCAGCTAAAATCTGCAATGTGTAGTTGGAAGCAATTTCTACTCTTGTGCATTTGTGTTTTTTCTTCATAAACGTCAATCAAGAGGGTTTCGGGGACAGCCAGGAAAGATTTGACTGCATTGCTATTCAAAGAGGACGAGATGAGAGATGAAGCAGCAGCAATACAAAACAATAGGATCCAAAAATTTACAATAATCCTCAGGTTATATGACAACCAAATCACTACTCACACACAGCAGAATCACAACTGAAACCTGACACTAAGATCATTGTTGCTCATTCATGGGTCAATATCTTGTTCACTGCTAACATTAAAATGTGTCTTGGATGTCTAAGCATGAAGTATAAAGAAGACACATTGCGATATGACAATTCAGACCACATTGAGAGATGGTTCATGTCCATATGGCTACATTCTTTTAACAGGATGAATGCTAATGTGTCCTGGAAAACAGTGAAGGACCTCCCACTCATCTGATGTCCCCTGTGCATGTAGAAGTACATACTCGTTGGCACATCGATGTGATGATAAAGTGCAAAACAACAAGAAAAAGCCATAACAACAGGCAAAGTGGATTCTCATGAATGGAGCACATACAAAACATGCAGTCTGATTTCCATTTGAGCCATGGTTGGATCTACCATACAGGCTATCTCGGCAAGTGCAGAAGGGCCCTTGAGCAGAAAGGGACCCCTCAATGATGGGAGAGAAAAAAAATGTGCGTGCTTGTTATTTTTTGTTGGACTTCATTAAATATCACCATCAAGAGAACAGGTCATGCCTCTTGTTGTATTTCGATGGTGTCTTTCAGAATCCTAGTATGTCCAAAACGAAACATAGAGCTGACAGTAATGAACATATTTATTTACATATGAAGCAGGGAAGTGAGATCTGAACACAAGTGGTCACTTGAGATGTACGTGGAGATGCATTTTAATGCCAGGTGCAAAATGACGTACTTAGAGCTGTCCACTTGTGATCGGATCACACAAGACACATGTTGTTGCCAGGCGTAAAAAAAAAAGGGGGCTCTTTGTGTGTTTGTTTAGTTGCTTTAGAGACAAATTAAGAGTCTTGATGAAAGAATTGACATATATTCTAGAGTAACTCACTTAGCACCTAAATAACACTGTTAACCACCAACGAATAATAAACCTGAGTATTTCTACCCTATCACTTTTTTTATTCTACAGAGCAGACTTTCTGGCCTTGTTCCAATACTTTCTGCAGTTCCCTTTGGATCTTATTAAAGATTTACACAGGTGCAGCAAACATCACAACAGTGGGAGAGGCTAACAGTGGGAACAGGGAGCGGGTGGCAGTGACCCTGACACTGTTCCCAACCTGAAGCAAGAAAAAGCTGGTACTACAAAGTGTTTCACCACTCAGGATGTAAAAGAATAAAGAGGGTGTTAGGGTTATCTAGACTGAGTTAATTCGTAGTGCTGATAAGTAGAAGAGATGAGTTCGATGATCACACTCCATATTATTTTTTTAAATTAATTAAAGCTTGTTCTGACTTGTGTAAGTATCATGCAGCTTCCCCAGCAGCTTTAAATTCATGGGAGTCCACACATTGATGACATCACCCAGCTGTACAAGAAGGCACAACAGTTACAGAGACTGAGCAAATTCAGCATGTAACAGATGACTGTCAGCTGCTTCTACATTTAACCACCTGCATCATTGTGTGGTATAAGAAGGAAAAAAAAACACTAACACAGCAGACCTGCAAACCTCCGCAGAGTGGTAAAAACTGCCCCCTAGCATCACTGCTGGACATCTAACACAGGTCGCGACTCCACCCACCATTCACCACCATCCCCCAACACAGGTTTTTCACACTTATACCCTCTGGCAGGAGTTAGAGAAATGTGAAATGCAGGACCTTCTGGAATGACGGACATGAGATTGACCAACTGCCAATCCACTGCCCCCTACCCTGACCCGCCTCACTTTACACAGTGAAGCTCCACACATAATCCTCCGCCTCCTCTTCTGACATTTTATTATGCATTTTATTCATTTTTATTTTCTTCTTAGAATAGGAGGCAAACGAAGGACTTGATTGTTCTAATTACGCATTTCACAATAAAACGCTTTGACTTTAAACATCGAAGCGTCGCAACTATGCAGACAAACAACACTTGATACATCATGTGTTCGTCTTCTGTCGCCTACTGCTGATTGATGCTGTACCCGTGGATTAAAGAGGGACAGATTTAGAGCCAGTCACAGTATCAGTTTGTGGTAATTACACAGGAATGAAGATCTTGTGCGGCTGTCTGACTGTGGTGACTGACTGTGGCCTTTTTAGTGTCATTTGTGCATACATTTACAGGTAAAATCTGATTATATTTGGTAGTATGTGTGAAAGGTACATTGTGAGAGAAGATTAATTTGTAGGCATGTGTGTGTGAGAGAGAGCATGTATATGTTAAGTGGAATGTGTAATTCTCACAGGAGTTACAGTAAGTGAGAGGGAAAGATGATTGAAATAAACAAAAGAGAGACATTTTAAAAACTCTAATCATCCAAGTCAAAGAATGTTATTCCTGTTGCAGAGTGGGTCTTGCCCAGTGTCATTGATGGATGACCCCCGGCTCACAATCCCCCGCCCTCTGGGCTGCACTGTGCAGCCATTACGCCGAGATCTATCGGAAAGCTGGCATTAAGAATGAATGGAGTGGCTCTGTGTCCTATTAATTAAGCAGGGTGTCTATTGAGTTCTGGTGGCAGCCATATTAAACGCAAGCCTAATGTCATCAATCAGAAAGTCATTCTTACACGCGCATGTGCACACCAATACACACACACATACACCCAATGCATGATCACACACACAAATACACACTTCCTATCTGACTGTGGCTGACCCCAATCTCAGCCCACACAACTCAGCTGCGTCAAACTCACTTCTGTTTTGGTTTTTTGGAGGTTTCAGTTTATGGAGAGTTGTTGTTTTTTATGTCTCATATCTTCAAATGCCAAACGCAGTGAAGGCAACTGACTGTAAAACCAGGTGCCATATTGTAACCTGGGTTATGTAATGATCAAATTACGTTACAGCTAAATGATTTTATGACTGCGGCACCAAAATAGGACTCTTTAGAGGCTGTCAGATGATCAATTATGCAAGTAAGAAAAATATTCCACAACTATCTTTACTTTATCATGTCATAACTTTTCTGTTAGTCAGCTTTTTTTTTTGTTAGTCTGTAACTTTTAGGGTTAGCCTTGTATAAAACCTGTGGTCTTAAGCTGGAATGAAGTTGTAGTCTAACACAGCATTGAGTGACAATTTATACCTTATGCTTTATAATCAAAAGTTGCACAGCCAATGAGAAGGTAGCAGGCAGTTTAATTATACAAAATAAAAAAGAGGAAAATGATTAAGTCTGTTAAATTAATCAGCATAATACTGCTGTATTCTTTTTAAAGGAGATTAAATGTACAAGTCAACAACTAATTGCAAAGGTTTTTAAATTAGCTCTCTTTAGGTGTCTAGCATGATGTGGCTACAGTGAGCAGTGTTCAATAATCTCTTATCAATGTCTGTAGATGCAGTATGTCAATGCACTGCATGTACTGTCAGCATCCAACATGCAGCACACACTATCAAATTGTAACCTAGGTCTGTCATGATAATTGCATTATTAACTTATTGTATGATAACAAATCATGTCCACAAATCCATTGATCATGCAATATGCGAACATGACCTTGATTATTTTCGCTGATCTCAGTATTGCCCATTGTGTTTATATGCATGTTTGCTTGCATATGATGATGATGTCAGAATAAACAGCAGAACATCTGGCCTGTGTGTGCTCCATCGATCTACTTGAGGCAAATAATCTGTAGGATGTTTTTGAGGTAAATCCAATTTTTTGCTCCTGCTGTTAAAATGTAAAAAAAAAAAAAAAAAAAAAGGGGGAAAGGCAGTGCATAAGGTTTACTCTTCCTCACAGGCACTGAGGCTTTGTTTATACTCGTGCAGGGCACAGTGGCACAGGCCTCTACAGATGGCATACAACCTACGTGCTTAGACAGAGGCGTTCAGGCTTGGAGAGTTGTTCTTTGGAATTTTCTCCAAGAATGCCAGAGGCTGTACAAACAAAATATTCTAGTCAACAACACGTGAAGAACAACCTCCTTAAGTTTTCTGGCAAAATGTGTTGGCTAGCACCCTCTACATGAATTAATCATTTGGCTCTGCTTGGGTGTTGCAGAAACATCTGTAAAGACAAATCTAAAACAATGTAATTTTTGGGGATGCTAGGTCAAGCATACAGTACACCAGGTTTAATACACTATTCATATCACATTGCCTAAGTTGCAAGAGTTGTCATTCCTCGTTGTGCATATCCTGAACAAGGGGCTCTATTAGCTGTAAATAACTCCATGTCCCTCAATGCTAATATATTATTATTACGCCAAGTGGAATAAAATGGTCTTGAAATGACTATAATATTGTTTATCGCAAATATTTCTGCCACATTATATCGTCCAACAACAGTAGTTACCATAACAGCCCTATAATGTAATTATGTAGAACAGTTTTACAGGCTTTGCTGAGTCAGAACTACAAGTCGCTCATGTGTTTCGGGAGCCATTCGAAACAGACGTATCCCCACCAGAGCCCTTCTTGATTAAGACGTCACGATTAAACCCTTCTGAATGAACCCTTATCTCGCTGCCCGCAACACACAATTCCATTTCCTCTGTTCCAAGATACATCAGATAACATCATTACCACAGCTCGAATGGCGAATTGAAAAAAAAAAAAAAACAAAAAAAAAACTGTCCTGATTACTACCGCAACAATACAAGGCTCTCAGCGAAACCAGCCAAAGTGAATTATCCTCTGAAATGGCACATTGTCTAGTGATTCTGTTGACACGACCTATAACGGTGACCTTTTTTTTTTTTTCCTTCACCCGGCGGCTGCTTTGATTGAGGGCTGCCAGGCTTCAAAGGGAGAAATCTGTCAGAGGTTTAAATCTCTCATTGCTCGCTTTGACTGGAGCAATATTGGCAAGCTTTTACCTGCGTATAATAAATGCGGGAGACACAAGTGAGAATTTTTCAGCTTGGCATCAAATAGATGAGAACTACTAAGAATAATCAACTTAGAATGAATTACTGCTAAGTAAGCAATGTGCAAAGAGAGAGAGGAGAAAATGAGAGGGCAGACAGATATCCTACCATTAACAGCAATAACATTTTGCCTATCAGCTGCTTGTTGCTTCATTTACAACATCACAGCATCCATTATCATCAATTAAACTGGTGGCCTGGAGGCTCACGCACACAAATGCAAACACACACACACACATAGATTTTCGTCAATAAATGAATCGTTCCAGGCCAAATAATCAACTAATCAACGTCTAGGGACGGAAGTCAGAAGCAAAGGAGGAGGAGAGAAAAGGGAAAAACAGGGTGTGAGAAAGGAAAGGGGGAAAGAGTAGAAAGAGAAAAAGACAGTGCTTACAGAAAAAGGACAGAGAGAGAAAGAAGGAGAGGACAAAGTGGAGGAAGGACAAGAGGAAGAAGTCAGGGAGATAAGAGAAGAGACAGCAGATAGGTATCAAGTAAGAATGAGAGGAAAGAAGGAATCTGTATGAAAAGAGGTAGAGTCACGGAGACGCAGGAAAAAAGACAAAGAAAAGAATGAAAGCAACGTATGTAAGTTAAAGAGATAAAGAGAGAGGAAGAATGATGTTTTTCGGGCTCGTCGGTATGGATGAGCAGATTGATCAGTTCCTTTCATTTTAACCTCTACTCATCCAGACGAGGGGTGTCTAAACACGGCGTCGCTCTTTTCCAGCAGCAACCTGCTTCGCATTCGCACTATCACACATTCACATCTGTTTGCCGTCACGTATAAACACAGTATTCCACTGTTGGCCGGTGAGCGCACCCAGTGTGTTAAACATGTAAACAAGAAAAAAGTGAGACAGTAAGATAAGGCAAGACTGCAAAGGAGAGAAGAAGAAGGAGGAGGAGGAGGGAGAAGGAGCAGAGAAAGGGACATAAATTCAAACCAATTGAATAATGAAGGAGTGTTAATGGCCTTCCTAATTATAACCAGGCCTGCCATTAGCAGATGCAGGCTGACGATCTGCCACAGCTGGATGAATGCTGGCATGGACAAGACCCAGAGGTTCTGACAATGGGGAGGGGGCTTTACACTCAAATGCACATGTACACAGATATGCCAAACATCCATGAACATCTGGCAGCTAGAATGTACACACACACACGTCCACTTTCATACTGTATCGCCATCATATAAAAAACACTTTTTCATAAGAGGTACAATATTTCTAGCATACATGCATTTGAGCTCATTAAAAATATGTATGTGTGTGTTATTGACAGTACATACTATAACCACATCCCTAGAGTGTATTGGACCTCAGGTGCCCAACATGACATAATTACCTTCCATGTCAGCAAGTTGCCTCATCATTACACAACTTAAACCAGACCATACTACGCTAAGCCAAGGTCAACAGTCACATACATCATGTGTATGTGTAATCCTTTAAAACCCAATCCACAGCAACTACTACTACTATAACCATAACTATAAATATACAGTTTAAAATATCAGTCCAATTCAAGTGGATGGTGGAGTCCACATCACACCTGTAATGACAATGACGATGGAGAACAATATAATTGGATGGATGAATGATGCAAACATTGACAACCACAACCATTTCTATAAACCATACAGCATGACATAATCTGCATCCAGCCTGACATTTACAATAAAATGTATTTATTAATTTATTTTAATGCAGTCTTGCTCCTTTCCCATCACAGACTGAAACGCTGTAAAGTGGAGCAGAGGTGATTTATTTAGATAGATAGATGCTGGAACTTAGTTAGGGTTAAAAGGGAGGGTTAAGGGTTCAGCGTTACGGGGTTAGGGTTTATTATAATGGGGAAAAAAAACAACAGCTTAAGCTTATCTTTAAGAGTTCAGATCAGTGGGTGCTCTCATAGTTGAGTGGTTACAGCACTGCACCTTTTTTGACCTTTGCTACATATCAAACCAGTGTTTCCCATTAATTATATAGAATGTGATGGTCTATTATAGTCTAATTTGTGTCAACACAGTTTCATAGTGAGTTAAATATATCTGTACTAAAGCACAAAATTGTTTAGAGTAAACATTTTTTATGTTATTAAGATTTAACTTAAGATATAACTTCTTATTTTGCTCTCAGAATGACACCAGAATAATATATTTGACTTAAAAATGTGCCCCCAGAGCCCAGCAGTGGGTCAAACTGAGGTCCAATCACCATAGTCAAAATTCTGTGGGAAACACTGCATACCCATATTTCTCTCTTTCAGCCAGTGGTTTATTATGGCAAAATGCCCCAAAATAGTCATATATACACAACTAGTCAAAGTTTTAGAACACCCCAATTTTTCCAGTTGTTTATTGAAATTTATACCAGACCTCTTCCTGTCAGTTTTGACTTTCTTCNCAGTCCAATTCAAGTGGATGGTGGAGTCCACATCACACCTGTAATGA
>JANJYP010035339.1:0-25030 GCA_024605115.1 Rastrelliger brachysoma
TATATATATATTTGTGTGACACTGTTTTTTCAGAGCTCGCTAAACACATTTCTATCTTAAACCTCAGCTTGAGCTAATAATCATACAATACCATATTTCCAGTCTGGCAAACCTATGATTTATGCAAAACACAAAATGTTGTGATAGCATAAACTATTTACATACCTCCAAGAAAACAAGGTCAACATTTGCCTCTCTCTCTCCCTGTTTATCTTGCTCTGTACCCAGATTAGTTAGTCACTCTCTGATAAAACCTTTCACACTAGGACAGTGGGGAATTCCTCATGTCTTGTGTGAAAAACTTTCATTCAAATGAATATGTTCATATGCTATACCTCTTCAGGAAGCTGACAGTACAATGGTGTTTACATCAGATATCACAAGAGGGCGTGCTGTTACCAAAACCACCACCCCTCACATGCCAACAATAACAACATGCATTATGTTTGATTCTAAAACATGTAAACACATCATATATGGAGTGTATTAAGGGCTGTATTTATGCTCATGCATCTGTGCAGTCAATCCAGCTGCATTCAGCAGCAATGTCATTACTAAATGGGGTGGGGGGGTGGGAGGGTAAATGAAAATGGCATGGATCCCATTGAAGCCTTTTTCTCTCCCTCCATCCCTCCCCTCCCCATGGGGATTGGTGGATTGGTGGAGCAGCTCTCCCCTTGACTGTCTCACAGCTCACCCAGTAGCCCAGCAGCTGTTCTCTCCCTCAGCGAATTGGCAGCCAGGGTCGCTGGTGTGGGGGTGGACATGCATGCAACGTCTTTGTCCAGGCTGTGATTTTTCTCCCTGTGTGTCCCTCTCTCTCCCTCCCTTGATATGATTTCCCCTCATATCTAACTTCCTCCTGTCTTCCCTCTATCTGTAGAGTTACCTCCTCCCCTTGTCTCTGCTCTTACTGCTTTGTTACTGCAAAAGAGTGACATGGCGTTTATATATAGTTCAAACAAAGCAAATCTAAAAAGTAATCAGTGCTCACTCCAACTCTAAAAATAACGTGTGTGTGTGTTTAAGAAGGCAAAGGTGAATAAGGTGGCATCATCTTTGCTTTTGTTGACTTTTGTTCACAGAAAAGGCTTTGTTTTGGTTGTCAGGACATCAGCTGCATGCATGTTACTGACCAGAGCCTCCCTTGACTTTGCTGCAAGTGCCTCTCTTGTCTCCCTCTCACATATATACATGCACAGGGGCGTGCGCACACAGACACACACACATCAGCATGCTTGCAGGCGCCCTATTCGTCAGTGTTTGGCTCATTCTGCCTTCCTTCTGCCTACAGATTGGAGGACAGAGGTAGCGAGGGAGGGCTGAGGGAGAGGAGAGTTGCGAGGCAAAACGGCTGGTCACATGAGCAGAGATCTGTTTACAAACCCAAGGCAGAGCAGAGCAAGGAGAGGAAGGGAAAGGCAAATTGCAGGCGCTCTCTGAGCACCATTATGGATTGAAAGAGGAAGAGGGGAAGCCTGCCATGACAAAGCCAGCTGGAGGTGGGAGAGACTGAGCACGACACACGCAGACACACTCTTGCACACACACTGCCTTTGTCTCTTGATTTTTTTTTCTCAATTGAAGGAGCAGATGGTTAGAGGGAGAGTAGGATCCCCCCCCTACGCAAACACACACACTGACTGACAAACACACACACACACACCAGCAAAATACCAAACCCCGCTCGAGGACTGTTGTTGACTGCATGGAGCTGTCCTCACTTTGTTTGGGCTCTGAGGGAAGCACATCTTTGGCTTGTATACTGAGAAGGAATACCCCCCTGCAAGATCAGAGGATTGGAGGAGACAACAGGAGAGAGAAGAGGGGGATGAGACTTGTGAAAATCCTCTGTTAAAAAAGCAGCTTTGGGGGGGTGGACAAAGCACAGACTAATGCCAGATAATTACCTTCGTTGGACAAGGACTGTCATTTTGAACAGCGGATGTCATTGAACCTGGTTTGGGGACAATACAGCAGACACAAAGTGAAGTCAAAGGGGGCCGTTTCCGCTGGAAATGTAAGTATTTCCTGTTACACAGAAGCCTGTGTTGTTTATGACGCTGTGAGTGAATGAGATTCAGCATTAGACAGTAACAACTACTGAACAGCACATGTTATGAAGCAACTGGTAAACAATTAAACCCACTCAACATGGATTTCTTTGTCTCTTCTTCTATTTCTCCTGTGATGACATCATTCTCACTGGGAACCAACAGCACATGAGGTCTTCTGTCCCAGTCCAAACCCTAGTCCCAAATCTCCCAATCTTAACACGGAGTGGTTAATCCAGATTTGGGAATGCTGGGCAGCACAGACTGCTGAGCCAACAAAACCACACCTCTCAAGGATTTATGGAATTTGAGCAAATCTGAACAACTTGATGGTTGTTTTTGGAGGAGCTAACTCAGCGCAGGGTGACTGATTCCAGGCTCTAAACAGATTCAGTGTCCAGGAGCTCCGGCCCACGAGTTTGGCTCTCATCCAGGCTCAGCCTTCTCCTGACAGGGCCTGAATTTACTGCTGCTGCTCTGGGAGTCAAATTTCATGCAACCATTCCAATGGTGTAACGGTAAGTGAGTGGACTTTGCTTTGTGCTAAATACACAAGAGGTGGTGGCACATATACTCACTTGTTTCTCATAGCCCAGTTACTTAGTTGCAGGGTGCTAGCTAATGAGATACACATAATGGATGTGTTTGTGGAATAGCAAATCACAGAGAATGGATGTTTGTGTCAGTAGGAGGGTGACAGAGCACTTATAAGAAGCCACATTCAAGGTCATGTCTTGATTGCTACAACTAACAAAGGAAGTTATTTTATTCTTTGACTTTATTCCATATTCTTGTTTATTTCTGTTACATCTACACATTATTGTGTCTCTCATTATGCTACCCTTTTTTCTTCTCTATAATATACCCCCCTTCCTTTCTTGTAAATCCCCCAACCCCCAGCCATGTCAAATTATCCAACCCATACCCCCCACAGAGTGCAAGCTGTACCCATTCATTCACTCTAAAGAGAGACACATGGACATTTAGAGACTGGCAAAGAGCATCCTTGCTGCAAATTAATAGGAACACATGTGGCCTGTGGAAGTGGGGCTTCCTCTGCTATTGTTTTACCAAATGGTCCTTTAGTCCCCAGAGTTTTTTCTATTTAATATACCCCAGCCCCCACCCCCTGCCACCTGCAACACACACACACGTTTCTGTCTTAGAAATACATGCAGACACTAACACAGTCCTGCCTTTCCATCCCCCAATGTTGTCACACGCATGCACGCACGTGCACGCACGCACATACACACTATACCAGTCACCTCTGTAGAGTCTGTGGAACAGATGGTGGTGTGGCGGAAGTGGTGTCTGTCCTCCATGTTTGTTTTGTTCACAGCCAATTAACACGCAGTTCGACGAGCGCTTCAGTTGCCACCACAGTGCCAGTCTGAGCTCCCCAGACAACACCTGCATCCAAAGACCAGCCATTAGAATCAACTCCTCATCAAAGATTTTATATTGTCAGTAAAACTTTGTGAAGATGAGCCAAAGATCCACATACTCCAGGGCCATTTTCAAGCAAATATGCACTTTTAAATCTAAATGTATCCAGAGACTGAAAGCCCTGTGTTGTTGTTGTGTAGTCTCACATTCTAGTTGATGATCAACAATTTCCTACTTCTCTTCCAGGACTCCTCTTTCTCTCACTGTTCATTTCAAATGTGTTTTTTTTTTATAGGGACAAATTATAATCATGACTCACTTTTGTGATTTTCACACATCTCAAGAGCTCAACTGCTCTTTAAACTCATAACAGCGCAATGGCCAGTTCAAACTACACCATCTAAAGTTGATGCAACCAATTTAGACTCACGCTGTCAAAGCTAACAACTGCTCTCTGTGCAGTTCTTGACAAGAGCTTTAAAGATAGGACATTTTAATGGGAAGGTAAATAATGAAGTTGCAAGAATAGATTTTTTTTTCAGTAGCTCTATTTTGAGGAGGGTTGTAAATGCACTTAAAATAGAAGAACCTGAAATGAAAGAGAGTTTGAGGTTACCTGTCAAGATAGTCTAAAAACAGATGATTCCTCTCTTAAAACATTTAAAGACAACTTTTCTTAAACTTACCTAAGCTAGCCTGTTAGGGACTTAACCTTATGTCTAATGTTGGTATATCACTGTTTTTAAACGTGCATTTTGTATGTGCTATCTCTTCCTGGCAGGATGCCTGTGTGGTTTGGGTTCTCAGCGCTCTGAACAGTACTGCAGCATGACGTCTGACATCTATCACCTCCCACTCAATGTGTATGTCATTGTGCTGGGCATCGGACTCTTCGTCTTCATGCTCAGTCTCATCTTCTGCTGTTACCTTTTCAGGTAGGTGGGGTAGGTTAAAGTGGAGGATGTGCTTGTTGACTATGAAAATCTGAAGAGTACAAGTTGAATGTGGAGAAAAATAGGTAGCATGAGTTCAGATATGACCTTACACTACTAGAGTGATCCCATTGGAAATATTTTGGCAGTTTTAAAAAGATATCCACACAGTCCTCCACAGCAGATAAATATGGAATGATACCAGCAATCGTTATGCAAGTTTAGATATTATTACCATCAGAAATCCAATATCACGGGCTACAAACGCAGCTTTTACAACAACTTTTCTTCTTTGTGTTTTGACAATGCTGTGGTTTCAGAATAATCTTTCTGATAGGTTGCACTTTGACAAGATTCAAACATGTTTTTCTTTCCACTATAAAGGGAATTCCTGAAGATCCAGTTGTATTCACTATTTGTAACCAATATTACGCCTTCAGTGAACAACTGTAATTTCCTCCTATATGCAGATGATGCTGTACTTTACTCCTGCACAGATTCTATTCATGCCGCCACTCAAAATCTATCATTTCGTCTTTTTTAAAAACACAACAATTTGAAACTGGTCCCTGACGGTGCAAGGACAAAATTGATGTTGTTTTCAAAAGCAAAAAATATTGACAGTGATAGGTTTAGAATTTGGTTCTGTTAATAACATCATAGTAGAGAGAATCCAATGCTATAAATATCTAGATATTTGGTTGGATGAAAAACATACATTTGAAGCCCATACTGACATGTTTTTGTCAAAGCTAAGACTGAAATTGGGCTTTCTTTCAAGAAATAAATCTTGCTTTTCCTTTATTCACCTGAACTATGATGGTTATTTGTTATTTATGGGAGGGTGTCCAGTTCTACTCTCAAACTTAGATGCAGTATATCAGTCCATACTGAGATTCATAACTCAAGATCATTTTGGGACACACTATCACCTATTCTATCAAAAAACTGACCAGCCTGCTCTATCAGTGAGGAGTTGTTTTTATAATTAATTCTAAAGCTATTTATACCTCCTACCTCTTCACCTGAATATGCTCAAGTTGACATCATTAATACCGCCGCAGTCTAATTGCTAATTTGGTGATTGTAACTGTCATTGCTATAGGGAATTATGAAAAAAAAAAAAAAAAACATTTTCCTCAGTGCGTTTTTTTAGGTTTTAAATAAATACAATAATGGGCCTAATGCTGATGATGACAAACAATGATATTATAAATGAATGGCTAATTATAATTGTAATAAAACATTTAAAACATGTTTCTGTTGACAGTCTGGTTGTGCATATACTGTAAGATTATATAAATGTCAATCTTCAGAGATTGAGGTATTAATGAAAATTAATGACCAATACTGCTTTGTGGATATGTGGCTAATAATAACCTTGATTTTCAAGGTATTTATTTGCAGGAATAATTATTTACACTTGGTCATTTAATCCATGTACAATCTCAATAGAATTTCAGTAAAACATTTTTGTCATGGTATCATGATATGAAATGCTATATCAAAGAGAGGATTATATATCAATCATTCATAAAAATTAACAGGAATATGCTGCATGAATAAGATACAGGGCCTATGTCTCAGTTTTTATATTTCTACCATACAGATGTTGTAATTTCTCTGTCTCCTTCAGGTTGAAACAACAAGGAACAAGGGAGCAGTTCAGCTACAATGAGGTATGTCACTACAGTGTCTCACTGTGACTGCACATGTAACACTGGCTTCTGAGGCAGGTTATAAATACTACTACAGCATTTCACGCTGCAATCATCAACTGTGAAACCTAACACTAGCCTTTATAAATGACCTTGACTACATCCACGTGTTAATCCAGCTGCAGTGTGAAAATGCCTGATATGTTATGCAGGTAGTAGGGTGTGACACAGTGTGGTGTGGTAGGTGTGGTGACAGTTAGGGACGATGTATTCACCCTCGGGGAAGGTTGAGCTCTAGCTACAACTGCGTATTGTCTGAATTGAAGATTTGACCTAACAAACAAGTGTACATCACTGTATGTGTATTTTTAGATCGGTCACATCAGGACATTGAACCAATCTGAAGTGTTTGTTAAACCATAATAGTGCTGACACATCATTCACATTACCCAATGCTCATCAACTTCTTCTCTTTTTTTCCCACTGTAGGTAGTGCTGAAGGGAGCCAGCAAGAAACTGAGCCTTCTAGGAGTAAGTCAATCTTCATACAAAAGCTTGAACATGTTATTTGTGCTAAACATATACTGTATGCTAGAAACTCCAAGCACTCTTTTTATACTACCCACACTGTTTACATGCTAACCCATGACAGATGAGCTGGGAGGGTTAGAATGAGGAGTGGTTGGTTAGTTAACTCAATCAATTACCCCTCTCAGGATGTGATTATCATGCTGCACACGCTCACAGTGGAGATAGCCTGAAAATATCTCAATATCTCAAATGCAGCCAGTAAAAGAAAAATAGTCTGAGTGCTTGCTTGGCTCTGTACTTGCAGCAGAATTTAGGACTCCAAGAATAACTGCACTCATTCAAAATGCATTATAAAAAGATCTCTCCTCGGGTCTCTTGTGATTCCTATAAAGACTGCTATTCTAAGTTATTTCCATTTTCCAAGGCAGTGCTGGTGGTTAAGGGTCATTTCAATATCCAATCTCTGATTTTGTGCCAGTGAGATTATTCTTGTTATTTGAAATCATAATTAAGATAAACACAGGGTTTTAAAACACAGAGCTTATACTTGTGTTATGTTGTAAAATCTGGGTAAATTAAATTAATCTGCCACTCAAATGCATTAACTGCAGTGTTCTTGGCTGTGGCGAGATACAGGTCTGTTGATGAATAGCAATGTAGGCCAGGGAAAATGGAATCATACACAAACTAACCTCACTGTTGTTTTTGTGCATGCAGCAAACCTGTGCGGTGTGTCTGGAAGAATTCAGGACCAGAGACGAACTGGGAGTGTGCCCATGCTCCCATGCATTTCACAAGAAGTGAGTGTTGTTCAACTGGAAATTATAAAGATTTAAAACAACAGTTCAACTTACTAATTTTCTTGGCAATAAATAAATAAAAGTTTGCTCAATAAATATGAAGCTAATGGCAAGAGCTGCTTAGCTTAGCACAGCACAAATAGGGAAAGTCAATGCTTGTTGCCTGGCAACCTCACGAGGACAACAGTTCAAGAAGTAATTGCCAACCAACACATAACCCAGCACATAACCATTGTAGAATCTCAACACCTCGGTTATTTTAAGTATTAAACAACACATTACTTATTTAGCCAGTTTTAGGGGTGCTGTTGATTTTTTTTTCTTACCTTTTGAAAGATCCAGTCTAGCTGTTCTCTTTCAGGCTTTATGCTAAGCTACTACCCTATAAGCTTTTCCTGGCACTGCAGTAGCTTCATATTTAGCCTTCAGATATGAGTGCTATTAGTACCCACCTAACTCCCTGCAAGAAAGCAAATAAGTGTTTCCCCAATAAACTACTATTTAATTGTAAATGGCAAAAAGAAATATATATATATATATATGATATCTTATTCTGAGGACACCTAAATGTTGCTAAAACATGAATAAGTGAGTTCAAGTTGCCATTGCTGGGTTGAGTAACTAAGCAGTTAAAATATTAACAGGAAACAGATAAAGATCTAAAATGTTCTCAGTTAACTAGATGATGTTATCATGAATTAATTTTGTTTAAACAAAGTTACTGTCTTTGTCCTGTCAGGTGCCTGCTTAAGTGGCTGGAGATCCGCAGTGTGTGCCCAATGTGTAACAAGCCC
The DNA here is from genome assembly GCA_024605115.1 of Rastrelliger brachysoma. Taxonomy (NCBI): domain Eukaryota; kingdom Metazoa; phylum Chordata; class Actinopteri; order Scombriformes; family Scombridae; genus Rastrelliger; species Rastrelliger brachysoma. The sequence continues at coordinate 8,159 of JANJYP010035339.1, forward strand.
ATCCTCCGGCTCCACACAGATGCCCCCCAGGGTGCAGAGGGTCCCATGGACCCAGAGGAGGTGTGAGGAAGCTGGGAAAGAGGAAACCTAACTCCCCTTAAAGAAAACATACACATTAAATACACTAGGGATGATGGACATCGGCCATCTTAAAGACATCTCACAAGAAATGTTGATTATGATCCCCAAGTGGCCGCCTTGCTTTGAGCAATATGCCTTGCTAGGAATTTGATACTGATGGCACCAAAATGATTTGGTCAGATCACACAGGCAGAGAGGTGGATGAATAGGATCTTTTCATAAAATAAAAAAATAAATCATCCTAGTTCTGCTTCCATATTGCACTGTTCACCAAAAACATGACAGGAAAAAGGAACCACCTTAGAGCGCAGGATATCATTGCCACTGTCACTGGACGACTAGTGCAGCACTGCCAGAGACAAATAACACTAAAGGCATTCAGCAGGACATGAGAGTACAGGATAAGTATGGATACCTCTAATATCTCAGGGGTGTTACCAATACAGCCAGCACAAAACCATGTCAGTCACCCTATAACCCTGTGCCACACATGCATCTTCAATACTGCCAATGTAGGTGAAATGCTCTAGCGATCAGAGGTCGCTACAACTTCTGGCTGAAACTAAGACCAGCGGGATTACAACCATGACAACTTAAGTAGACAATATTGTTACAGATNCAAACTAGTCTTGCCTGTATGTATTGTATGTAAACGTGTCCCTATATATTGTTATTTTGTATTTGTTGCTTTTAAATAAAATGTCACGTAATGTATTGTAAGTGTTGTACATTTATTGGTTGAACAGAGTAGTCGAAATGCTCCCACAGATTTCTTAAGGAACCTTTTATAAATCCATTCAAAAAAAATGCAGTGATCTAATCATTAACTAGTTATAACTCAGACTTATTCATACACAAAAAGGATTGAAAATGCAAGTTGATGAAATGTTAAATACTATTTTTTTTTAATTTATGGTTGATTACATGCTTCTTCACAAAGGATCTCTCATGTTCCGTGATTGCACAGTATCAAACTCAAATATTCAGGTTCAAAAGTCTCTAGGCTGTGATAACAAAAAGCTGATCATTTTGAGAAGGAATCTGTACGAGGATCTGCAGCCACAAACGTATTTCCAACGGTGCGGAGAACAGACCCACAGCAGTCCATGCACATACAGAATACGTGTACAGTTGTGTGTATTTGGTCTTTAATTGGCAGCCTCTGTGCCTTTGGCTTCCACAAACTCCATAGCCTTCTCTTTGACTGCCTGGATGCTCTGTGGGGTGCCATGCTTCTTCTCATACTCCAGGTAGCGCTTGAAGAAGAACTTGATCTTCTTCACAGAAACACTGAGGTGGATCACACGATCAAAGAGCGCCCTGCAGAAAACATTAATTTTTTTCATCATGTAAGATGGACTTTATATAAACACAAGAGTTATAAGGAATGGAATAAAAATGTTGTGAAATTGAAAAGTGGAGTCAAAATGCAAACTGGCAAAAGAGCTCATTCTAACCTGACATCCTTCTGTGATCCATGTTTGACCATGAGGTCAATAAAGACTGACCAGAGGTCTGTACGTTTCGGGTAGCTTGTCAAGATTTTGTCGAACATGGTGCGACCTTTCTCTGAGTTGCCGTAACGGAACTCCAGCTGGGCGAACTTTGCAATCATATCCACACCTGAGAGGGAGGATGACAATGCATAAAGGTTAAAACCTGCAGTGATACACAGCTGGGACAGGGAAAGAGGATCTAAATGGTAACACACACTATTCACTGCTAACTGCAAACACACACAATGTCTAATAAATGAAGCATGAAATTACCATCCACTGAGACTAAACTTTGTTTTAAATGCAAGAGGAACTTTTTCAAAAAATTTGTATGGTTAGTGACTTTCCAAAATCAATTTTCACATTTTCTTGCATGTGCTGGCAGATGCATACAAACAGACCTAGCTCTTTTGTCATGTTCTTCATTATCAAGAAAGGCCATCTTACTTTCTTTGGAGGGCAGACTCTTCAGCGCCCTCTGCAGGACAGCACTAGCAGAGTCGCTCTCACCCTGCTGGAGCAGGAAGGTGCCATAGCTCAACCACACCGCCTTATTTTCCCGGAAACGCTTCACCATAGTCTTATACAGGCCCTCTGCTTCCTGGATGAAAACACAAAACAGAGCACACAAAGAAAGAGATATTAGGCGCTATGCAAAAATGTTTTGTGCATCAGCTTTGGAGATCAGGCAGGTTGTTTAAAGTAAGCATACCTTGGTTTTGTCAGACTTGGCGTAGATGTCGGCTAGCTGCTGGTAGACTGGCATGGGCTCACAGAACTGCAGCGCTCGCTCAAAAACTTTCTTGAGACTGTCCTCTGTGCCGTACATGTTCTCCAGGTTGAGCAGGGCCACCCACACATTCAGCTTCTCCTGCTCCTCTCTGAACCAGAACAGACAGGCATTAAAAAAAACAAAAAACCCAACAACAATAGAACCATCGGAATTTAAAATCAGTCCTTTTTGTATACTTTCCTGCTGCTTTCTGGCTTTTTCACTTTCAAAAGAAAAAAAAAAGTAAACGTGTAATTCACCTGAAGGAAATTGTTTTAAGCGCCCTCTCTGCAACGGCGCGGGCCTGCTCGATTTGGGTGGCCTGTAGATGGTGGGCCATGTACTGGAGCCAAAGGAGTGAACTGTCAGGCGAGGCGAGGAGCAGACGTTCGAAGGCAACGGTGTCCTGGGGTTTCAGGTTGGGGTCCATCAGCTCCGTCTCCCGCTGTACCAGGGCCTTCTCCGCTGCCTTTTTCTCCTGCTCCAGCTCGTGCCTAGATTTTTTCTGGGGCTGGTAGAGGACAAGTAGACATGATGATGAGTTATGAGATAGATGTAGCAGAGGAAACACAATAACAAACCAAACATGTTGCTTGTTGCCTCACCTTGCTGCCTCCCTCTTGGTCCTCATCGTCGCTGGAGTGTGGATCCTTAGCTGCAGAGGCAGGCTTCAGGGAGTTCAGTCCCATGTCCCAGGAGAAACCTGCTGCCACCTGCAGTCTGGATGGACCTGCTGGGCTGGGCGTCACCTGCTGAAAGCAAGACGGAGAATATTTACTGTTCAGATTCAGCATAATTACACTACTGTACAATATCTGTGGAGATTTGTAGGAATGGAAAATTAAAAAGCAGTGAATTTGCTCACTTTTGCAGGCTCTTCTTCATCCTCTTCTCTGAAATACACCTCCACTCCACTGTCGTTGTCCTCAGTCTTTGTTTTCTTCTTCTTTTTCTTCTTTGGAACCTGGGAATCTCCCTGCTTCTGGCAAATGAACATTTGGTTGCATTTAAAGTGTATTTAAAGAGTATACGGAGAAACTGAGGTCAAAATCAATCCAGAGATTACTACTGAGCGTGTAATAACATAGATAATGAAAAATGAGGCTGACATTGATCTACAGCTGGAGTGGTTTTAATTTTAATTTAATGAGGGAACAGAAAAGAAAGTTTGGCGTGAAAATGGAAGGAAAATCCAAAGTAGAACGAAGACGGACGGTGTTTTTGTTACCTCCTCACTCTCGGACAGAGTGCGCTTCTTTTTCTTTTTGGCGTCATGTTTCTTTTTCTCCTCTCCGATCAGACGCAGTGGCAGACCCAGAGATTCTGGGAGGATGTCTGGCTTCCCGGTGTCCGCGGGGAGCAGGGAGAGGTCGACAAACTCCTCCTTTTTGTCGATACTGAGGACAAGAATAGACAGAGACGCGGACTAAAGATAGCAACAAAAACAACCACGGAAAAAAAAAAAAATGACATGACAGAGTTGATTCTAACAATGGCTGTAACCTAAAACTGCACTTTGAAAGATATATTAAACACAAGAAAAGAAAGATACATCCTCCCATATCTCTACCTCCCATTGATCCATATTTATTTCTGGTGGCTGTTAAGATCAATTATTGTTTCTCTTCATTTCAAAAACACACTATATTTTTTTTTCTTTTACCTGAGGATCTTTGTGGTGAGCAGGGTGTTTAGAGGCAGGTGTTTAGAAAGGACCTTGTGGTTACTGACAAAGTAGTTGGAGGATTGCTGAAGCTCGGCTCTTCCTGTGATGCTCGTCGACAACCTGAAACGCAAACGTGTGGAAGGATGGATGAGTGCGGGTCTTTCTAGGTGTTGGCCTAAATGCTAAATTACTACAGCGTGTTTGTGTTTAAGATCTATTTTAGCACTAATCTCCAGCACAGAGCAAGAATGAATTACTGGCTTACCTGATGAAGACTCCTTGCTCTCCTACATTCTTGATGTAGCCTCTGATGATCTGGCCTGCCTTCAGTTCTTTTATAGATGAAACTTCTGCGTCTTTCACCGGCTTGGCCTGCTGCGGGTTAACCCTGGAGGAAAAGCAGTTACAAAATCAACCATACAATACAAGAAGATGAATTGCTGTATAAAGCTCTGATTTATTATTATTTTTTTTTTAGAAATTCATGTATCTGACTTTTACAATGACACACTGTCATACCTTGATGGACGTAGAGACAACTGCCACTTGCCGTTTTCATTTCCCAAAAGGTAACACCTGTAATGAGACAGAGAGGATAAACCGCTAATGCTGATAAATGCGAAAAGCACAATTATAAGTGAATCAGTTTGTAGTCTTGGATACCACTTTGATAGCATAAGCCAGCGACAATGGTTTGATCAATGAGGCTGTCTTGTGCCGTCAAGCCAGACACAGCCTCATCTACAGCAGCTACTGACCTGAGCAGCTGATCCTTGCTGTACACCTCCAAGGGGTTTGGTCTGTAAGCATCAGCCAGGTCAGTGACAGCAACAGTCCCCATAGCACCAAAGGGAAGCTTCACCATTAGTCCGATTTGTGGATGAATATTTGTCACCATCCCCAAAGTCACACTGTCTTTCTCCAGTTTGTAAGCACCTGGAAAACAAAAGGAATTGATATGGAGAGAGGTATAACATCACCAAAGACCTTTAAAAAAAAAAAATGAAGAGAAGGACTAAGAATAAATCAACATAGTACAAGCTCCTCCTACCTGTCACAGATAGTGCAAGGCGCTGGGGTTTGGAACTCACTTCCACCACTTTAGCATGGACAGCTTGGCCAAGCTTGTATAGTTTCTCCGGGTGGCTGGCATCCTAAAAATACATAGTTTTTAAACATGTGATAACGGTTAAATTAAGGCTCATCTAATCTAATTTAACCTTAGACTCACGCACATTTTCAGCCCCTACATGTTCTGGAAACACGAATTAAACGCTCCTGCCTTAATGTGAGAACGAGTTTAAACTTACTTTAGGGTCAGTGATCATGGCCAGAAGTTCAACTGTCCCAGTAACACAAAGATGAGTGGTAACCTCCAAAGATTTCCTGTCTGGATTAAACTGGGGACACAAACATGAACACACAGAGTTATTTCAGAACAGACTAACATTTCAAGTTTCTGTTCTTCTACTTTCTATATTTGAAAGTTGTTGATTTTATGTATTTTTTCCCCACTTTTGATCAAGAGGAAAACTTTTGATGGACTTGCTGAGAAAAAATGGAGTAATACAATCTCTTCAACTTACCTTTGATACAAAGCATGTAATTTCCTCTCCGACCTTATAGCTACTCAGTTTTTCTTTTGCTGTAACGGCTTTGAAATCTGCACTCTGCTCTACTTTGCTGTGGAAGTGAAACACAAAGAGAAACATTACAAAAAAAAAAAAAAGACAAGTCACATAATATAATGGTGTGTGTAGGACTGGTATAATAATAGATCCAAGTATAGATCTTTAAATAATACATGAGAAGCTACGGGACACCTCAGGCTTATGTAATAGAAATGTCATTTTTAATATATGTGCAACATTTTATTACAAAAAAAATGCAGCATATCAGTGTACTGAGATATAAACTTCACTATACAGTTACCTGGGTATAAGTGTGAGCTCAGGAATGGTGTATGTATACTTGGGATGAGAGAAGGGCAAGAATCTAGAAAAAATAAAGAATTGAGATCATTTTGAGTTATGTGAAATTAAACATTAAAAAAATAGCATAAATAACATAAAATTACACTTAGAACAAAACTACAGCTGCAGCATTAGTCTGAAAAACCGGTGTTTACCTGTGACTGGTGGCCTCTCGCCCTCCGATGACCTTGGCTGTGACCACACTGCCCACTTTAACCGAGGATGTGGGGAAGGATCCTTCACGCACCTCCGCAGCCTCCACCACCTCAGACACGTGCACGCTGCCGGTGCTTCCGTCATCTAGCGTGACCTGAATGCAGGTAGGCTTCACTGTCCGCACTTTAGCCTGCACGATGTCGCCAAAGCAGTGACCCTTGGAGCTGCACTGGTTTTCTGAGACCGTGCGCTGTCGTTTCGGTGCTGTGCGCTTCCATGACACGAGGGAGAGCCCCTGCAGTTCCTCACAGCTGGGTTCTATGACCTCCACAGCCAAACACATCCCGGCCTTTAACTTCTCCGACTCAGTGAGGAATGTCTCGTTCAGGTGGCTCCTGGTCTGGATCACGGTCAGCTGAGCCGTGTCATCCAGTGAGATGGTTGCAAAGTCATTGTCGATGTGCTGCACCATCGCTGTGTACTTTGACTCTTCAGTTAACTGAAAAATACACATGAAATCAGTGTTAAGTTTTTTTTTTTATCATAGCCCATTACCGAATATTGTTACAAAGGTAATATTTCCTAATTTTACTAAAATAAATGGCATAAGGAGTTCAATACTCACAGATTTCTTTTTCCCCACCAGTTTGGAAAGGATGGACACATGGACACAAGTGGACAGGATGTCAATAAGGAGAATAACTGCAGTCACTTTCTGTCCTGAGGTCAAGCTAACACCTGAAAAATATGCAGTCAACAGGAAATAATCACTTAAAATGTGCAAAATTTGTATAAGTTGCACCATGATTATAACAACACCACTGAATTGGCTATCCAGGTGCTCTGTGGAGTTTTTACATAGTTAAGTTATGTCAACATCTGTATCATTTCAAGGTGAATATTTATATGTACATCACATAAGCGCAGGTAAAGATAACACCCGCACACTTAACTCCAAGTCACAAATGTTAAATCTACATAATCTCATGAGAATTCATTATTAATTCTGTTTAAATACATACCCATGACATGGTGCTTGGTGGCCATTATAGTGGCACCAACCAAGTCATCGGACTTAAAGACAGCACCACTGTCCTTCACAGTGTCCACAGTTAGCTTCAGCTTCTGGCCGATAGACAGAGCGGCCAGTTGTTGGCGTAGCTCGCTGTTATCTGAGTACAGGTGGAGAGAAAAAAAAATTAGAGAGCAAATTCAGTTCAGAGTTCACATGGAATAAAATCACATTCTGTTTTTAATTCATACAGTTTATTTTTAAGTCTAACTAACACATACATACCTCTCATAGCCAACATGTCAGTCACAGCTCTTCTCTCCTGCAGACCTCTAATGAGTCGGGTCTGGGCATCCCCCTCAGAACTTATGATCTCTGACATTTTCAGAGTGACTAGGAATCGCTTCTTCTCCTCATCCAGGTTGGTCACCTTAGCGACGACTGTCTGGCCCATTTGGAAGGCGGTTGTTGTGTCGCTGATGAACTTGTCCGTCATGGCCTGAGACACAGAGATGAAGATAGATGCTGAAGTATGAAAAAGTAGGGAAAAAAAAGGAAGCGAGTCTCTCTCCAGGTGACGGCATGATACTCACCGACTTGGGTGCGAGACCAACGAGGCCGTATGGGAACTCTACAAAGACGCCGTAGGACATGATGTTCTTGATCCAGCCGATCAGCTGCATTCCGACGGTGATCTCTGAAAACTCCTTGGCAACCACTCCTTCCTCCATCGACCATCTCACTGTTGGTTTCTTGGTGAGACTCTTTAAAAAAAAGGAGTAGCTAAGGAAAACAAAGACCACTCTCCTGTTGTTTGTTTTTTTTTTTTACAGTGAGGAGATAAGTGAATTTACTTTTTAAGCATATCACTCAAACAAGGTTTCAGGTTAATTTTTCAGTCAGAATCATATTTCTATAAGGACAACAGACTTTAAAATTTAAACAAAAAAAAAAAGGATACAATGTTCTGTTTGTTCTTGTTGAAGCAGACGAGATTAGAGATGGCGTCTCCCTCCTGCAGGCTCTCCCACAGCATTGTGCAGTTAGACATGTGATCCGAAAGGTGCATGGTGGGTAGTGTGGCGCGGATCTCTTCAGGAAGGATGGCCACTTCCAAGCCGTTAACTAGCTTTTTTAGCACTTTGGCCTCCAGCTTCTACAGCACATGGACAGAGCAGATGTCAAAGTTGTAATGCACAAACTTGATACAATGAAAGAAGGAGGCCTTTTTTTTTTAAATCTTACCTTTCCCACTTCACAATCAAAGTGAGGCTTGGGAGTTTCCTCAGTGTCTCTTGCCACTGCATCCTTAAATGACAGCACCATCTTTGCCTTCTCTATATCACACTGAATAACTTTGGCCTTTAACACCTGCACAAAATAACAAAAATAGCAATGGTGTAAGCCTAAAAACACCAACAACCTTCAGGCGGATCATTAAAAAACACACGTGACTCTTCCGATCTCTTCACCTGACCAACGTAGAAGACATCCTCAGGACTGGTGATGGGCTCAGAGCTGAGTTCGCTGAGTGGCACCAGACCTTTGACGTTGTTGTAGAAACGGACGATGCAGCCGAAGTTTTTGACGCAGACGACGTAGCCGTGGGACACGCGGCCAGGACGGGCGTCGTTGTAGCTGAGGAACAGCGGCAGGGTGCTTTCCAACAGAGCCTTCTTTCTGGTCAGATACAGCTTCTTATTCTCAGGATCTACGGACAGCACCTGAAGAAAGGGACACAGACTCATGAAAGACAACAAATCCAAATATGCTGCACTGTTGGTGCTTCATATGACAAACTTATTTTAGTGTGACGACTTAAAAATGGAGGCACAGAACTGGACTCACCCGACATTTGACCTTCATACCCTCCATATACTTCTTCTCTGGGTTCTTTAGGACGATGTCAGACAGGTGGGTTCGGGGTACCAGGCCTTTAATGTGGCCGGACAAATGCACCACCATCCCATGATTCAGCAAGACTGCCACTGTACCCTGAAAAAGGAAAAAGACACGACATGTTAATCAATTTCTTTTTTATTTGTGATGTGACTAGAAATCAGGTAAAAAACAAATTCAGATTTCAAAATAGAAAGCATCCTCCTTCACACTAGCTTCAACTTCCTAATTAACCAGTTTGTGCTTCTGAGGTAGTTAGCTCCCTCATGTGGCTTTAACAGGGCATTTAAAAAGCACAATTCATGTATTTACCTCTACAATCAGACCAGCCTGAAGATCATGGTATCTAAAGAAAGGCTTGCTAATCACGCTCCTGCAAACAAAACAAGGAAAAGTAGTATTATACAAAATGGAATGAGTTCAACACTTACTATGAAATAAGAAATTTAAATGTGATGCTACATACTTGCGCAAACTAACAAAATGAATTTGGTCAATGGGGCTGAAGTCCATGATTCTGCAGGTGTGCTCGGGTATGGCCAGCAATCTGTTGTCATTAGATGGCTCGTTAGATTCCTTCAGGTGGTTCCTCTGTCAAGAAGGACGATGAAGCAATAATAAGCAGAGGCTTAGGCAGGCAGAATATTTACTGAAAGTTTTAGGTCTTCTTATTAGAATATTTAAAACATATAACTGTGACTCACATGAACGAAGGCCCGTGTTTTGTCAGGCAATTCTAACATGGCTCCAGACATGTGGTGCATAGAGGTCATCTTGCAGCCTTTCACCACTTCACCGATACGGTCGCCGGCAACCGGAGTGGGGTCAACTCTGCTGCCGGGCTGAATGAGGTACCTGCGCAGGCTCATAGCCACCAGACGAGTGGATGGCTCAATATACAGCACGCAGGCTTGTACCTGAAAAGATTTATAAAAAAAATAAAGTTAAACCATCATGATTATACTTTAAAATCAGTGTGTGGCACAAAAATATTAAGTGCTAACATACAATACTTTAATCTAAGGGAATTTTAATGAGATGTATTTCAATCAAGAGAGTAAATGACAGTGATAGCAGTGTGTTGTAGCACAGGGTAAAAGAATCCTTGTGTCAGATCAGCTTTACCTCGCCTCCCTCAGTGTAGCTGGATGCCTGTTCTGGATCCAGGTGGAGAAAGTCCACGTGGCCACTAAATGAGGACAAGAATTCCAGGAGCAGACCGTGTTTTGTCACCTGCAATTAAATGCCATTTCAAAAACATTATGAGAACACCATTTGAAGGTAAATGACATCACAAAAATAAAAGCTGTCTCAACCTTTTTGATCGTAGCTTTGACTTGAAGACCAGGCAGGAGGTTGGTGAGGTTCCAACCCTGCTGGGGTTCAGCACAGGGCTGGGAGAAAGTCGGGGGGTTGAAAGAAAGCCGGACCACGCGTCCATCATTCTTCACTTCTTCTAGTTGACAAGTTACATACTGGCCCACTTTCAGCTCTGGACACATGAAAAAGAAATAATCACTTGAGAGTCACTGACACTTTACGACAACCCACTGCTTCTGTAATGTGTCAAAACCTCGCTGAGAGACAGAGATCATCTTCCAAAATTGACTTTCTCTAGGGAAAGAATACTGATGTGAATTTATTCGTCATACCTTCAGGTTTGTTTTGTTTATCTGTAACTGCTTTCTTGGGTAGGAAGGCTTTAGTTCCGCTGATGCCTATGTCAATGATGTAGCCATGATCCTCTGCACTCTCCACACATCCACTCAAGACCTGAAATCAACACACATCATCAACATTTCAATTTTTTTTTCCTAATGGATGTTAATTTTTTATATTATTTTACAACATTTGGTTAACCGATGCATCATTTCTGACTCACCATGCCAGCTTTCAGAGAGCTTGAGGTGAGAGCTTTGTTGACCAGCTTTGGATTGATTGACAGCTGGATGCTGATAGAGCCTCCCTTTGCTTCATCCACCCTGGCAACCACACACCTGAACACCATGCCAGGGTAGAAGATGTGTGGCAGAGAAAAAATCTCCTGTAAAGGCATAACATTGATGTTAGATTTTGCAAAACGCATCTTGGAATATGTGCCTATTTGTGTCTATTAAGCCACTGGACTACGCAGATCCAATAAACAGAAAACACAAATATGTGGCCTACCTCTGCATCCTCTGAATCCAGCTGTTGGCTGAGCACCTTGGTGTATGAGTCACAGATGTTCTTGATGCTGAGGAAGCCGTGTAGGCCACAAGGCAGACTGGCAGTCACCTCAAAGTCTGTTACCTCCTTCACACAGGCCAGCATCAGCATGCCCTCCTTCACATTCTGGGAAAGAGAAAACATCAAGTTAATTTACAGGAAATTCATCTGCATGACACACTTAAAAAGTTATAAATATATGTTGATTCTCAGCAAACCTGTTACCTTAGCGTGTAGGATTTCCACACACTTGGCTGCAGCGTTGAGGGTCAGACCAGCTCCTTTCTCTTTGACAGTCTTTTGCTTCTTGAATTTCTTGTTGTCATCTTTGCCCACTCCCTTCCTTTTCTTAGCTTCAGGTTGGTCGCTTGTCTGAAGAAGAACATCAAATTGTTGTTAACAATGGACAATACAGCTCATACTTGTTGAAAAGTGTCAGGTTCTAAAATGTGAGGATCAGCTGCTTTCCATTCTCATATATGACAAGTTCAGTATCTTTAGATTTTGGACTGTTGGTCGTACAAAACAAGCATATTGAAAATACCATTGCGGGCAAAGAGAAATTTAAAGCAGCATTCCCCTATTGTTTTAAAGAATATTTTAAAGACTAAGCAATTAATTGTGAAAAATGTCAGCATATTAATCAAGAATGAAAATTATTGTTGTAGCCCTATTCATAATTCAAATCCAATCAAAGTGTGTGACAGGAAATGGATTTGAGGAGAGATTTTGAACAGCTGATGAGAGAGAGTTGTTCAGTGTGTTGATGTGAATTAGAAGAATGCACAATCCTCCCTCTGAACATATAACACAGTTACAAACTGTCCAGAGAATGTCAAGTCTTTGTACAATAGTGTGGATACACAAAGAAAAGAAAAGAGTTGAACTCTACCTGGAACAAGTTGTCTACTTCGGTCCGCACAGTCACTATTTTACTCTCAGTGGGTTTCTTGGTTGTCCCTCCTCGAGGGAAGTCTTCCTCCATTGATGCCATGGTTGCTGCTGTTTCAAATGTCTACACAAACCAGATAAACTATCAAAAGGACAGACACTTTCTAAGTTGTGAACTGCTACTGATACACTTTTTTTTTCATTATGGATGCAATCAAACGTTAAACCTAGTTTGTGCCTCTCATGTAACTTTAGACATTTTATACCTCCGCGTATTTTCGACTATTACATTTCATATATGAACGTAATAACTGCATGAGGGGCAAAAACTAGTGCTGGTTTCTCATGGGAAACTCTAACAAAGTATAATGCAATAGTTTTGTTGCTGCTCTCCATAAGGTTAACACTAAAAAGCATGATCAGACAATGTAACGATAGACTTTAACATGTTTTAGTGCTCACTCTAACCACTATGCTGATTTAACCAGTAGAACATACGTGTATTCATAATGAAACAAACTGGGATTTAAATTAAACACAGATAAAACATCATGATGATAATGAGATGTTTTCTTACTTCTTAAATCTCCAGATTGTGGATCTCCAAACTCACATGTTGTTCAGCACGCCATGTTCATGACCCGGATGAAAAACTCTCACGGGCGTTTCATTGTTCGTCCAATCACAAACACGTAGGAGTGATTGACATTCATCTCGACCATTCAGAGATCGTTTTCGGTCGTATATGTGTGTGACATTATTTTGAACCAATGGTGACACGCTTAACATGCTAGGAGTAGGTGGGATTTCCTGGCAATTTTAGATCTGCGGCCTCTGTTGAAGGGCACTTGTCTCATTCAGTCACCTACGGAGTTGTGTGCTAAAGGTAAGACAATGTGCTTTGTGAAAACGATCTAGCTACACGCTCTTGTTGTCGTAGTATAGAGTATGCTATAGAGTATGCTATCCTTTAAACTCATCTTTGGTAATGTATTGTTTTACTAACAGCTTAAATATACAGTGACTAGCAGGCTAACCTCGCAAGCTAATGCTAACTGAGGACTCATGTCAAGCAGCAGTTATTGACCGGTCAAAGTCAGGCTAAATAAAATAAGAGCTACTTAATCTGACATAAATTGTGTAACATGATCAAATAATAGTGAGGTAACATTAGGTGGAAACGTTATCAGGCAGCGTTTTGCTATAATGTGCTTTCAGCTTCTTAACACAGTGTACGAAAGACGGCTGACTGAAGTTAATTTGAAGTACAAGGCAAGGGTAACGATATTTAGCGGCGGCTGGTACCAAGTTTTTCACCACTTGCACTCATGCAAAACGTCGTGGCAAAGCGTATTTGCAACGTTTAAACTCGCATTCATATTCGTGAAACCTTGTATTTTGCTTATGACAACCAGAAACGTAAGATTTATCGCCCTTTATTGTATCAAGATCAAATGAGATCAGGTACACAGAGAGCAAAAGCAGTCAGTAAAACTGACTTTTTCTGTTTTCATTAGCAATATCATGGTTTTACAAATAACATCTAATAAACTAAAGTGTCACTTTCCGAAGAGTGCAAAATTTACGCACAAACTGACAATGAGCCCATACATGTCATGTTTTCCTTAACCATGAATCTGTAACAAACATCGTCTCTCGAAGTGACTTGCCGAGCCAGTCTCATATTTTTATGTAACACTTTAGAGTATCTAGCAATGATGTTCTTTACATATACACAGTTGTCTGTGTAGCAGGCTATACTAACACTGCCGATTTCCCACTGCTGTTATTGTCACATGTAAAGTGTACATTTTGTACTCAGTCACTGGTATTTCTGTGATAGGACCAGTAACAATCCACCATGGGAGGACACGACTCCGGAACCCAGCACCAGTTCACTGGGATTGCCAAGCACTTCAATGCATACACAATCATTGGAAGGAGGAATGTGAGTTAGCAGTAGAATTGTGCCATTTCTCTGTAAATAAACTGCATTTGCATGCAGCACCTCCATGTATGCAGTCCTCATGTTGTCCCCTTTTTTTCTAGTGCGTTTTGGCCACATATGCTGCCATAGCTAGCATCTTCCTCTTCTACAAATTGAAGCCCAAGAAGGCTGTCACAGCAAAGTGATGTAAGTATAACTTGTCCTCCTCTTGGTTGTTTAGTTCTACATCCATTGCAAACTGATATATTCAGATGTTCCACTTCTTATCTTTGCAGATGTCCATTTGACCATCATTTCAGACTGCTGCGAGTGGAGAAAACAGCTGGATGTGCTTGTAATAAAACTACAACTGTTTGGATTGCTTATGTTAATAAAGAACATGTATGCCCAAAACATAGAAAACACTTTATTTATTTACACCAGTATAAAATACTATGATACACAACTGTCATTCACATGTTGAGCAAAGCTGTATTCATGGCAGTGATTTTTCAAAATGGTCCTTTTAACATCAATGGCACTTTTTTCAGGCAAGGGGCATATCTGTAATACTTCAGCTTGACTGAGGGTCACAAGTTGGCTAAACTATCATCTTCATTCACAGCTAGATATCCTGATAATACAGTTTGACTTTATTCCCACTCTCCCACTAGAACTTAAGGGACCAGATGTTAATTTCAGGCTTCCAATGATTGTTTTCTCATAATTCGGTTTTATGGATTGTACGCCCCAGCGGCTAACAGCAGGTTCCTCCTGGTGAAGTGAAGGTGTATGACCGGTGTAGATTTAGTCATGTAGGTGCCAAGCAAAAGCTCCTGTGAATTATCTTGTAGATGAATGTGTCCAGTAGCTGCTGTGAAATCGTCAGTTTCTAAATCATCAAATGCTTTCATTGCATCCCATAGGCGAACAGTGTTGTCCATAGAGCCTGAAAAACACAAGATGCTTTTAATAGTTGTCCACTAGATGGCAATATAGTCCCCTGCAGCTTAAGCAAATGCACTTAGTTGATGATTAACTGACACTGTAGAGCACCCACCTGAGGCAAGGATCTCACCATCCCTGCTGAACTTGAGGGAGTAGACTGTCTCTGTGTGGCCTTTGAGCTCTCCCAGCATGAGTCCATGACCAATGTCCCACAGGAGAACTCTGCCATCAGTGGCTCCTGAAGCTAAGAACTTCCCATTGGGAGAGAAAGCCAGTGCATGGATAGGACCCTGAAAGATGGAAGTTTAAGATCAGTGATTGTCCCTGCAGCATTCAATTCTGCCAACTGTGTAATATGTGGGTATATGTCTAACACACAATCAGACAACAGGTTAGCTATCATAATATGACCCTAATGACAATGTGTTAACTAAAGACGTCCTATATAATGGAAAGTTTACACCATAAAGGACCACGTGGCTGCAAGTTTTTATTTCATCCAAGCAGGAGCACACCTGGCTTGACTTATTTAGTCAATCTCTATCTTTAGACAGCTGACTGGTCAAATCATGTGCTCTTGATTGGTTGGAACAAAAATCTGAAGGCACACAGCCCTTTATGGAATAGGGTGGACATGCCTGCTTTAGACAAATGTGAAGATTTTGACCTTGTGACCAGTGAAGATGCGGACGCAGTTTCCAGTCAGGACGTCCCAGAGGCGGATGGTGCGGTCAGATGACCCAGTGGCCACATAATTGGAGTTGGGGTGGAAGCGTGTGCAAGTGATGTCAGCTAAGTGACCTGAAAACATCCGTAGAGGCTGGTAGTGATCAGTTGCCCACAGTCTGTTGGAGAAAGCAAAACACACCACTGAAAAGTCACCAGTAGACAAGACACTGCAACATGTTATTCTCTGTGTTAGAGAAGAACATAGACAGAATCTAAAGACGTTCACAGCTTCTTACCGGGCAACTCGGTCATGTCCTCCAGAAATAAAATAATACCCATGTGGGGAAAACTGGGTGTCCCATACAGGGTAGTTGTGGCCTTTGTATCCCACCAGACATGTAAACGTTTGGAGACTCCACAGCCTGACTGTACCATCTTCAGAACTTGACAACAGGTAGTTTCTGAAAGGCAAAAAGAATAATTACCTAGAAAGGAAATTATGTTCAGTTTCATGGCAAACGGGCAGTAGCCTCCTTTTTTTCTTTTTTATGTTTATCTCTCTAGTTCTTTTTACCTGTCTGGGCTGAAGCTGATGCCATACACCGGGCCGCTGTGTCCATAGAGGACCTTACACTCGCTGGCTGTCTTTTCATCCATGATTCTCTCCAGTACATCATCTGACTCTTTGTCAATCAGATTCAAGTCTTGAATGAGACAAAAAAGGGGAAGATGGGGAAGATAAATAAAGATACCTTCATAGTAAGGCACACTGCAGGAGATGAAAGCTCTGATGGCCACAGTCATTCATGATTAGTCACTTTCACACGATGTACCTCCTGCCGATTTGACTTTGCGGAGCTTTTTAGGCGTGACGCTCCATACTCGCACCGTGGAATCGGCGAAGCCTCCTGCTATCAGACTGGAGTCATCAGTTAAGTCGACTGCAGTCAGACCCTGCAGGGGAAAAGATGGGAATATTTTTTTTAAAAATGACCTCTGCTGTTGTTTACAATCAACTGTCCAGTCTACCAGCTACTTCAACTTTTGACCTGTGGAGTTTTTCCTACATTCAGTATTTCCACTAGAATGTTTCATATGTTAAAGTCTGCCCTTCCTTAAAAGCATCAAATTAAAGGTAGAACACAACACAAAACTAAAGGATGCATAATGATAC